>MU383953.1:0-139490 GCA_022495065.1 Xylaria telfairii | reverse complement strand
TTAAAGTATTTTAATTATTAATTTAATTTAAAATAAAAAATAATAAAAAAACTTAATTTAATATAAAATTTAAATTTTTAATAAATTAAAAAAAAGCTAATTTATATTAAACTATAATATTTTTATATAATTTTTTAGTTTTTAAGTTATAACTATTTTTTTTTAAATTTAATTTATTAAAACTAAAAAAACAGCGTTAATAACGTAGTAATAAACAGCAGCTAAAAATAAAGATCGGATTTTTTTTTACGTGCTAAATTAACTTAAAAGCTTTAAGCTAAGTAAAAAATTAATATTAAAACTAAAAATATTACAAAATAAATATTAATTAAATATAAAATAACTAATAAAATAAATATAAATTAAACATTATTTTAATATATATAATTACACGGCTTTACTACTTATATTCCTTAACATAAAGTGCGCATGCCTTTATAATTATATGCTTATGTAATAGAGGTGCATGCCTTCGTAAAAATTCCTTTAATATAAAGCAATAAAGACTTATTTTATTATATTATCCCTGCGCCGGGATTAGTTAAAACTAATTATTTTAATAATAATATTAAAAACATATATAAAATTAAATTTATTTTAAAATATTAATTAAATTAAAAAAAAACTAAATTTAATTACTTTATTAAATAAAAAAAATAAAGATATAAATATAATATTTAAAATATAAAGTATTAACTACGTTATATAAAAAAAATAATTAATAAATATTAGTTTTAAAATAGTTTAAAACTTAACTTAATAATTAAATAAACTAAACTAAATATAACTATTAAAACTTAAAAAAAACCTTGTAAAAATAAATAATAAAAATATAATAAAGTTATAATATAAAATATAATATAAGAAAAACTTATTAATAATAATATATAATAATACTATTAAAGTTAATAGATTTTTATCCTGCGCCCGGCTTTTTAATAAAATCTTTAAAAAGGGTTTGCACCGCAGGTGTAAACAGCACTAACTAGTAAGCACGGCCTTTAGCCTACCACCTGTTAACAGCTGCTGCATAAAGCCTGTAAAGCTTTGCGCGGCTTATATATATATCTCTAGCTCTGCTAAAGATCTATATATAGCCCTTTTTTCTTTTTTTATTAATTAATTTTATTATACCTTAAACAACTTTTCTTAATATATTAATAATTAATAATAGTTATAATATTATATATAAAAATAAACTTTATAAAAGTATTAATAAATATATATATATATATAAATAAATAACATAAAATAAATAAATAAAACAAGTGTAAACAAAACTAATAATATTATTATATTTAGTTAAAAACTATTTATTAATATAAAAAAACAAAAACTTATAAATTATTTATACTAGTAATAATTATAATAAAATATAATAAAACATGGTAAAAAGTTATAAAAAATATTCTGCTATTTTATATTTTATATAACCATTAAAAAGTTTATATTAAAAATATTATAATTATTATATTATTAATGTTAATTATTTATAATAATAAACAATGTGTTATTAGTCACGGCTGGGACCCACTTTAGGTGATCACGTGACTCCACATCACGTGACTGCAGGTCACCTGACGTGGCCCCACCGCACACACTGCCACTGCCACGCAACCCACCTGTACAATATTATCTGCGCGCCCCGCGCGTTCTAGTTAGCTTCTTTTCCTTCCTTCCTCATCTGTAGATTTTTTACGCAATACAGCACTATTTAGTAAAGCCTTGCTTTTATTCGTGTACCAAGTGTTATTTTATTTTATAATAAATATATGCATTTTTTTTAATTTATATTTTTTTTTATTTTATGATTATTTTTATTATATTTTTTATAAAAATAAAGATTTTAATTAAGGTTTTATATATATATTAATTAAAAAATTTTTATAAAAATATATAGTTTTTTTATAAAAACATATTTTTTTTTTTAAGTTATATATTTAAAAAAGCTTTAACTTTAATAATATATATATATAAATTTTTGTCTTTTTTTACTTTATTTAATAATATAAAGCTTAACTTTATAGCTTTAATATAAAGCTTTATATTTTATTATCTTTTAATTTATAAAATTAATAAAAGGTGTTTTATATAATTAATATAAACAAGTTAAAATATTTAATATCTTAATAAATATTAGGGCTAAAAACACAGGCCTTATATAATTAAATAAAGCGAAAAAAGACAAAAATTCTCATATATATATCATTAGGGCTAGGGCTTTTTTAGTGGGGCAATACTTGAATGCTTATATAAAAGCCATGCTTTTATAAAAAAACCGCATGCCTTTGTAAAAATTCCCATTAATTAACATAAAATATTAAAAAATAGCGCTACATTATATATAACAACCACTACGCCCCACTTTAGTTTAAAGTACTTAAAGTA
Organism: Xylaria telfairii; assembly: GCA_022495065.1. Lineage (NCBI taxonomy): Eukaryota > Fungi > Ascomycota > Sordariomycetes > Xylariales > Xylariaceae > Xylaria > Xylaria telfairii. The sequence goes on along the minus strand of MU383953.1, from coordinate 137,102 downwards.
ATTATTTTTAGTGATTATCTTTGTTAATTTCCTTTAAAAATTATTAATTTACTTATTTTATTATTTATAATACTTTTTATTATTAATAATAAAATAAAAAAAAAAGAAAATATTTATAAGTAAAATTATATAAATAAATATTTATATGTATATAAATAATTAATTATATAACTTATTAATTTATTTAATATATATTATTTTATAATAAGTATTTTTTTTACTTTATAAAATTTATTTAAATAATTAACTATTTATAATTATATTTAAATAAAAATATATAAATTTATATATTTTAAAAGTATATATATATTATTATATATAAATTTAATATAAAAACTAACATTTTAATTTAAAATTAATATATGTTAACTTTTTATTTTATGTAAAGTAATTGTAGATATCTTTAAAGTTTAAACTATAGCGTATCTTGTGTTAATTTCTGCATAAAATCACGAAGTAATATAAAACTTCGGCAAACAGACCACCAATAAAGGACCAATTAAGAGACTATGAGTCGGAATTCTGGAGATGACAGCGCGTCCCACCACCCAAACTCCCATAAGTGATTGATTACCTCTCGAGATGAAAGCATAAACGCCAAGACTCTCCAAAACGCAAACATATGTAGTACTAGGATTATTCTCAAGTTCCGCAACCCAGAAGAGTGGTGTTCGGGTAGATCCGGCTCAGGTTGCATTGTCCACTGTTCCAATGTTGTGCAATGAAGCACGACCGTTTGATTGCTGACTACTGTTAAATTGTAAGCATCGAGATATCGTATCGAGGGTCTGGACGGTTCATGAGATGGTGTATTTCGCTTGCACTAAATACACGCTGGAATATTTCGAAATCTGTTGGTTTTGTCGAGTCACTAGCTAATTGCGAGCCAGAATTGATAGGCGACTTCGGTTTCCCCTTAGAGCCGTTTGAGTGGCAATGCTTGCTCTTTTTCGCTATATCATCAAGGATGAGTTTTGCTGTGCTCTGATAAGCGTCTTCGAAAACGAACGCTACATGATCAAAACGGCCGCGAATATCTGGGTCATATAGAAACACCTCTCTCCAGATCTCTGCCAACTCCTGAGGTGGGTTGCGATACGCATTTCCCAGGCCGAAGTCTCCGATAACCACAGATCTATGGCTGTAGTAGGCGCAGATGCGGAGGGCCGACCGGATTTTGTCCTTGACCAGATCTCGTTCAAGTGGGAATGCGTATTTCGAGCCCATCTGACCTAATTTAGGCCATCGCGTAGCGGGCATTGAAATGACTGGCAGATCATACCATTGATCTAGTTTCTTGTATTGTTCATGGGGTCCGCGGAAGACAACGACAAATTCTGAGTAAATGCCACCTTCTGATGGGATTGGGTAGTTGCAGTCGACCTGAGATCCGGGCCCCGGTATACTCAACGTAGCCGAAAGGGAGCTCCGTCTGCATAACCGTTCTTCGTACCCGATGGCCCCAGTCTCCCAATCACCCCCGGCCCGCTTGTCGTTAGCCGCACAGATGAATGGTATGCGAGTCTGAACCCGCTCTTTCCAGTTGATGGTAAAGTCAACTGGGTCTCCGACGCATACATCTTGCCCATCCAAGTCAGCCACGGCACCCTGAGTCGATAGCAGAAGATACTCACAGAAATCCGGATTGGGAGGCAGCGAAGGGCCTAGAGGCTGTAGCGGGATCTGCTCTATAGGCTTTTGGAAAAGATAGGAATAAGTTGGCCATTGGTGTGCATATTCGCTCCGGATGATTGGGATGTAGTGCCTCTTAGCTTCAGCGGCCACTTCAGTCGGCTTAGGCTTGGACGAAGGCATTTCTATGACCTGTTAATTCTCGTCTGTGCCAAACACCTTCCTCCGCAGATGCATCATGATGTTTATGTGAGCTCACGAGGTGGTTGGGGACATACTAATACTTATAGTGCAGCGGTAGGTCATGCACGGGTTCCGGTCCAATTACGACAGACAACTCAACAAAACATCTCGGCGGCATTCGAGGAAATGTTTCGAAGTAGGGTAAGCAGAAATTAGCAAAGCGGCGGAAAGTGGGATGAACCCTGTGTCACCAAGTCGAAATGATTGCATGATCAAGCTCCAAATGTCCTAGACATCCAAATGAGCTAGAGAAGTAAAGCATTGGGGATATGTCCAAAGACGTAAGCATTTGGCTTTTCCTTCTCGATCGTCTTCAAGAAACTGTGAAGAATCAGATCTGCGGTCTTGTAACACCAACCTCCCAGGCGGACGGGTATCGATTGATCTAGGTGAGATCAGGAAACACACTGCAGATAGCCGAGGTCGCACACAGATCTGAATTGTACTCCCACCGTGCAGCATCGTGAAACTGTCTGGGACTAGAATAAGATGATTGGGCCCTCTTTTGTCGAAGAGCCCTAGCGTGTACTCGCGTAAGGCCATATACGCCCAATCTAGAGCCAGACACTGCGAGGAGCAAGCCAGGTTCCGCCAGCATGGACGGGGACCAACTGGTTGTTCAGGCAAATACCCCGACGCAAGATTTGATTTGCGTGATCCAGTGTGACATCGCCAGACGAGAGACATATACACCTCTATCGGGGATTGAAATAGATATGTAACAACAACCTGGGGACATGTGAGAGAACCAGGGACCGGACTCCCAACCTACCTACTATGACCAGACCTTGACCGATAGTGTAAGATCGATGTAAACTGTTCCAGTCTTTCAAATAGTGATAGAAATCCACGCTGAAACGCAAAATACACGTATGTGCCTGGCGATAGGGATTCAGTAGCAGAAACTACGGGAACGGGCGCACCCTTGACGAAAGTCTTAGCTAAGCTGAGCAACGCATTAGGGAGGTAGGTAGAGATTGTTTGTCTCCCCTCTTCGGGAATAGCAAGGCGAGATTCGGCCATGACTAAGGACGGTAGACGATGTTTATCTGCGGAGTCGATCGGCCTCGATGATACCCATCGAGAGACGTCATGACAAGGTCTGGACGCTATGAGGTCTCACAGCGCATATCCTACGTAAAAGCAATTGAAAAGAGTGGTAATATAGCAGGATGCTTCACAGAATATTTATATAACAGATAGGAAATAGGTAATAGGTAATAGGCAATAGGTAATAGAACATCCACTACTACATAGTCATACTCTTGAAGTGTTGTGGTTATGGTGAACGAGAGCCGAGTCTTGTTGGTGAGAGACGACGCGCGCGCGGCATATTGTATTCCCGGGGCCGGCATAATCCCGACCCACCCGTACCTCTAGGTACCTAGGTACCTATTCCACGCACCACCAGAGCCAAACCCCTACCAGTACTGTGTTTTCATGATCACAGCGCTCATCACTTACTCACACTCACTCACTCACTCACTCATCTCGTGCTTAACTCATAGAAACGACTCGGGTCTTTTTTGGCAATTTTTTTGCAAATATGCTCCTTTCTCTAAAAACAACATAGTATGAGAATCGTCATATTCAATCTGCAGATTCGTTGTTCCCGCAACCATCAAGACTAAGATGTCTATACCACTCTTCCGTGGAGGAGCCGCCTTATCAAGGACATATCGAGGCCGGTTCATTGTCCCTTCAGCCTCTTCACGTACCTCAATATCGACGCTTCCCGCAACAGTTTCCGGTTTACTTGATTTCAAGCCAAACGAGGCCGTCCAAAATGTGAAGATTGATGGCTATGTGCGGTCTGTACGCGCTCAGAAACGCCACCATTTCGTTGCTCTGGGAGATGGCTCATCGCTTGAGTCGCTGCAAGCGGTAGTACCTGCTGATAAAGCGGAAGGGTAAGCTATCAACCTCCACGGTAGTCGCACAAGCCTTGATCACTGACACGGGGCTCTACAGCTTAACCATAGGCGCTGCAGTTCGACTAGACGGCTCCTGGGTCCCATCTCAGGGTCGTGGCCAAAGTCATGAGCTGCAGGTGTCACAAGCCACCGTCCTGGGTTCATCTGACGCGAAGGTGTGCTCAATTGTCATAATGCGCTGAATCCCTGTGGCCTGATGCTCACCTACCTTCCTAGACATTCCCAATTCAAAAGAAATATCAGACACCCGAGTTTCTAAGGACCTTGCCTCATCTCCGCTCACGAATCCCTTTCAATTCTACTGTCTTACGGTTCCGCTCAGAGGTAATTACGTCTTTAACGAGCTTTTTTAACAGCCGTCAGTTCGTCCAGACCCACACGCCGATATTCACCGCTTCAGACTGTGAGGGTGCTGGCGAGGTTTTCCATGTCCTCACCGAGAACGAGAGGAGGGCTTCAGCTGTCGACCCGGCTAAGCCGTTCTTCCGACGCCCCGTCTATACGACTGTGTCGTCACAGCTACATTTAGAGGCCTTGTCCCAGGCACTTGGTAACGTATGGACGCTTTCTCCGACCTTCCGTGCGGAGCAGAGTGATACACCACGGCACCTAAGCGAATTTTACATGCTAGAGGCCGAACTTAGCTTCACAGATAGCCAGAGCGCCGTCATGGGCCTAGTCGAGGACATGTTGAAACATATTTCCCTCGACCTTTCAGGTTCAAAGGTATTTAGTGAACTCGTCAGCCCGGTAGGCGATCGCCCTCCAGACCTGGCCCCTATTGAACAAGTCACCGAACGCTGGCGTGGTCTTAGCCAGGACATGTGGCCACGCATAACCTACACGGAGGCTATCAATCTGCTTGAAGCTGCTGGTGTTCCATTTTCCCACAAGCCAACATGGGGGAAAGACCTTCACACCGAGCATGAGAAGTTTATCGCTGCTACAGTGGGGAGAGGATACACTCCAGTATTCGTTACGAATTATCCCCGTAGCATCAAACCATTTTATATGAAGGCAGCGGAGACCGATCGTGGCGAGTTTTCACCTGGAATCACAGTTGAGTGCTTCGATCTTCTTGTGCCAGAGTTCTGCGAAATTGCCGGGGGCTCAATGCGTGAGCATCGGCTCGAAAACTTGATCGAGTCTATGAGGGCGTGTGGGCTCAAACCCACGTCATCTTCCGAACATCAGCCCAAGACTTCGCAACAACCTGACAATAATCTCAGCTGGTACCTTGATCTTAGGCGATGGGGTTGCCCACCACACGGCGGGTTCGGCTTAGGCTTTGACCGCTTGATGTGCTATCTTACGGGCGTCCAGACGATACATGACACTGCCGCATTCCCCCGCTGGTACGGTCGATGTGATTGCTGAAGGCGACCCATGTGATGCAAAATGTCGCTCGTTAAGCCTTACTTCTCTGGGATCTCAGTCAGACGCTTGTGTGACGCTCTTACAAAACAAGTCTTGCCTCGAATATCCCAGATTAAAATAATATGGCATCTGTCACGTAGGGTAGAAGTGAAGTTATCAAACCAATCTTGACAGGCCAGACAAACCTAGTCTGTACATTATCCTTCGGCCATGGTTATCTACTTTCCTGAGAGTTAATATCCCATACTGGCTGGCAAAGTTTTCGAACTGAAACCGTAAAAAATTTGCTTAGGCTACCGACTACAGCTCGTGTATAATTTAAATTGTATAAGTTGGCAATAATAATAATGGTTTGGAGTTCTTCCGTGACACATTGGTTTCTAGCCCATCTCATATACTAGAAATTGCCATTTCAAGTGACACTCTCCTTCGCAAATAAAACAGCCGGAAAGATACTACGTTCCCTAGTTCTACGTAGCCGCAGTCCTAGTTACGGTCCCATCTCGGCGGCTCCGGTGGGAGCACCAAACAAGCACGGGTAAGAAGAGACCAAGTTACACGCGGGCAATCAAATGAAAAGGGAGAAGAATTAGGGCCGGCGGGAACACGTCGGTTGCCAACACCAGCGGCGCGCGATACTCGCGCTTGCTCTGCTCTCCGCTAATCGCGAGCCTCAAGTGGCCGATGATTAATGCATTCTAAATACAAGGCATGGCAAGTGGTCGAAGCTACAGTGCGCGTTGCGTTGGCACTCCAGCGCCAACGCAGTTTACCGGTCTCTGCAGCAGACACTCTTGTCTTGCCGTGCGACTGTGTACTGAGTGAGTACCGCGACGGCTTAGGCGAAATCAAATAACGCCTGACGCATGTCGCGAGGTAGCGCTCACCAATCCAACAAGCACATGTTGGTCTGAAGCGGTCCTTGAACATCGTGCAACGCTGCGTCGCAACTATTCATTCACTAACACGCAGTCCCAGCTGAGCTGAGAGACCGTTCAACCGTCTACCGTCACCTATCCGCGTAGAGCGGCACGTCGGGGCGAAGATGGCGGATACACGGGTGCAACTCATTATTGCCAATGCTCGGCAAATATATTAATGTGACATTCCCGCGATGTGAGGGGACACCAGCACATCCCGCAGCACCGTTTCTACTCTGCAATTAACTGCATACGTATAGTACAATATAGGTATAGATCTCATTTACAATAGCGGTAGGTCATGCACGCCCATGCAAAATGCATAGGCAAGGCAGGTAACCTTAATCGTCTGCCTCTTCCGCAAAACTCTACTTAGACGGTAGCACTGTGTCTCCATCCAAGGTTAGTATAGTACATAATACTTACCCGTAATGTCAAGTGCCTCGATTGATCACGTACCGTACCGTGGCTCTCCCTTTTACTATTTCTATTTCCGCTCTTTGGCGGATGCGGCCAGGCTGCAACCAGCGGAATCCGACTCTAACTAGGTACCCAAGCCATGTTGTTGTTGTTTCGTCAAATCATCTCATTGAACTTATCATAGAGCAAAGCGAGATGTTCCGTGTTTTTACAACCCGAGCCCACTAGCAGGGTACCGATGTCTTTTTTGGCAGAGAAATGGTTCTCCTAAACGAGTAACCCAGGCTATTCGAACGGCGCTGAAGCGATCGACGTCACCTTCCCGGGTAACAACTGCACCAGCCGTATATAGGCTTCGCTCTTTTTTAGTCATGCGCATGTCCTGTCTTCGGTCGGCCCTACTTATAGGCTATACTGCACTGCACTTCACCGGCCTCGACAAGCGTGGCGTTCACGCACATGCTTACAGTCGGGAATTGGAGAAGCTGGAGGCAAAGATCGGAGATCGCAAAGCGACCAGGGTCGGATCGAAGCAGCCAGATGGTATACCTACCTACCTGCAGTCGCATTTGGCGATGCTATCCGTCATTCGCAACATAATCCCTCTTCCGAGTGCTAATGCATCTCTCAATTCTGTTGTGAAGCCAAGAAAAATAATAATCTGGCGGTCATGCGGTCGTTGCAATAATGGCACGACTGCGATCGAACCACATTGGTCAGTTTCTAATAACGTCTGTTGTAGCGTGGGCCTCGGCATAGAGACATGGGGTGCGCGACCAGGTTGCCTATTTTTGCTACTCATGATACGGGCCGCTTGTCAATGCAGTATTGAGGTCCGACCCGTGGCTAAGGCTGGGTTGACGAGAGAAACTGCAGTGTTACTGATCCGCATCCGCGCGAAAGACGGCCATTCTTTCGGCAGACGCATACGACGTGCCCACTTGAGGTGGGTGGGCGGATTTGGCTCGCCTAATCGTCATGACACTTGGCCGCACCGGGGAGGTTGAATCGTACACTGTAATTGTACTTGATTCTATACTATTTGCAGAGAGATAGGTACGCATGCCGCGAATCTGACCCTGTTCTGACGAGATACCGTCTAGTCAAGACCCTCCAGGACATTGCATACCGGCATCCATTCTCGTGCGTGATATCAGAGAGGCTTGGGGACCCTCTTAGTGAGGTGATGCATTAGTCCTTCTCTCGTCGCCAATGCCGATGCCAGTGGCAGACGGGGGAGGAGAGTTCATCTGGATGGGAATAGCACGCCGGTTACGACCACAACGAGCCTGCTCTTGCAGCAACAAGGGAGCAACTGACACTCTCCAGTGAGCGAGCGCAAAGAGACCGGTCACCTTGGTGGAGGCGTATTGAACATTTTCGTCCTGCAAGCCTCGCCTGTGGGTGTCGTGTGGTGTCCCTGTCGCGGGAACCTGATTCGCCAGTGCCTGCATGGCCCTCGAATTAAGCTTATACTGTAAGCTTGTTCGGAGTTGCATGGTGTTCGGGAATCGGGAGTTGGGGGAAGTCCCCCCAAAGTGCCACTCACTTCTTAAAATACCCATGACGGGGTATTATTCCGTTCTGTTAGCTGCCACCAACTGCATCGTGCGTCATCTCGATTTATCATCATCCGCGCACCGATGTACTGTAGCGTCACCTTCAGCGTGACCTACGACCCATTCTATGCGAATGATGCATTGCGACCGTATCATGCTGCTCCCTGGACGCGTTGGAGGCAAAGAGCCTCGGGTCTACTTACTGCTGTGCTTTCTCGGCCTTTGTCGTCAGAGCAAGGGAGGGAGGGGCTCAATAAGATCGCCAATCTCCTTGGCCCTGATTGATTGTGTCGGTACATGTTGTATAGTGCTATAGTACGGTGCCCCCCAAATTATGTACTACCTTACACGATGAGTTGCACCTATGCTATGTGCATGGGCTTTGGGGCAGACCGTCGGAGCACAATGGGGCAAGGAGCAAGGAGCAAGGCTCTTCTTGGCTGGTAAACCCGCATCCTGATTTACGCCCCCACCGAGGCTAGATCTTCTCAATGGCCCCTTCAGGACTACCGGAATGGCCCTTTTGTTGGTGAATGATGTACTCGACTACAGATTCGGGTCCGAAGGCGCATGTCTTGGAAGGAGGTTCAGCCAGCCTGCTGTATGTATAAGTAACGGTCTCCGAATCCCTTTCCCCCAATGGCTGTCGCTCCGATATACCGAGCACGACTTCAACCGGGTTTCGTGTTGGCCATGCGCTGCGGCAGGGCTGCGTACGTGGCGCCCAACAGGTGTGCTCGATTCTGTCTGTTTTGCATCTGCATAATAAGCAACCCAGAGGTAACGGGGTACCAACTTTTGCGACGGATAGAACAGCCTAATAGGGAATATTGTATCTTCTACTACTAGCCATAGTAGATACGTGGCGAGACGTAGACTATTCGGACTTCGCAAGGGGCACTAATACACAAAACTATCACGGCTTCTCAAGAAATAATGGGAAGCACCAAGAAAGAGGTAGTATTCGCTCTAAAACCGTAACACATTTTCAAGCGTCAATCCCGGATTTCCCCAAGATTGCCATTCAAAACCAGGATCGTCAATCATCGCCAAGTCCCAACACACAGTAGAGTAGCTAGGTAACAACTGCGGTTCATCACGTTTATCAAAGCTATCTCCCACACGCCCAGCCTGATACCTCTACCCTCCTCCCTGGTCCGAGCAATTTCCCGTCTGGGACTGCTCGGGGTGTGCATATCTGCGGTTCTGATTCTGACCGTCACGGTCAATCACATTGCCCCCCGTTGCTGACCGTTATTTCTACGCCGCGACCGTGCAGCGTTCTCCGCAGTCTGCAAAGGGTCCCTGAGGGCAGCAGACCGTTTCACAAAAATCCCATCCAGTACGGCCAAACCCAGAAATGGACGCCTTGCCTACGTTGTGGGACACACTATTTCCGAATTAGCGCGAACGTCCGAACTTCGACGCGGAATATGCCATCCTCATACGAACGACCTAGCTCGTACTACACCGCCGCCGCTGGCTACGCCTTGTTCTAGGTAGACTTGGCCTGGCTCACATTTTACACGGCCAAGACCTGAACAACTAGGATTGCGTTACTTACGTATGGGAGGCGGTGTTTAGTAATGCTTATCTGACTTATTGGCTGGAGGTACGTATTATATTATCCTCGGAGGTATCGCCAGAAATGGTTGCCATGTCGCACGTTTTCTGCAACAACTTGAGCGGCCACAAAGTCCGATTTGGTATGGGGGGATCTAGTGGGGTTCTACAATGCTTCTCCTGTCACTTCTGCATAGGGCCCTGTAACAAGGGGAGTGATTTTAGCATTCTGTAAGGAATAGCATTAGTAGGATTCAGTTACTGAATACGCAGTATACTGGGTGGGCTAGATGCCATCGAAGAAGCACGAAAACCGTGACGTGATCATGGCAGTGGTGGTCTCCGTATAAGTTATCTTCGTCGCGTAAAAGAATATGTTCACGTGTATCTCGGTACTAATTAATACCGTCAGCAAATCTACTATAGCGAGCTGTTGTTTAGCGGTCTTGGCTTACTGGTTGTGTTCGTGATGTCACTTCAACGTCACTTAAAACAGTCTCAAGCTTATTTGACCCATGGAGAGCCATTCCTAGTATAATGACGCGAGATAGTATAGTTTTAGGTGGCGAACCCCGTTCCATGACATGGGTTACTTTAAAGTCTAATGGTACAATGCAATATGATGCTTCTTTGGGCAACCACCCTTTCATATCCCTGTGGTCATATGAGATCTTAGGTTGCATTTTACAGCCTCACCATCTTCGCTTATCATCTAGAACGCTTATACCGTACTGCCTCGCGGTATGCTTCCCTCTTTAGACACGCTAATGTTGGTGATGTGATGGTGTAGACGGTTCCTGAGTTTAGAATTCTGACACGTGCATAAATGTGGCTTGACATTCAGCATGACAAGGAGAAGTAATCCACGCAAGATAACGAAAAATAGCCGGCTATATGATACCCCAAGGCTGTATTAAGTCTCGGCTGTTGTCAGCAGACCTTTACTCCGATAATGGAGATGAGACAACACGTGTATGCAGGGGAGAATGCTCAGCTTCATCAAAAGTAACTCCCTTGCAACCGGGATGATAGATGAAGAAAAAAAAACAAAAGGACCTCCTCTTATCGCTTCACATGATCATGAACTAATTTGCACAAGGAATCCCCGCCGTCGCTGTCCATAATGACATGCCGAAACTTGCCAGAAAAAAGCCCTGTGTTTCTGATGCTACCGTAAGCGGCCGTCTGCAACCATCTGCCGGCGGCATTTGGTATTCGCAGAGTATTTCCTACCTTGCCAGCACATGGTAAACACCGGTTCCGAGGCTCTGGTACATCTGGGTATCTGGTCCGTTGTTACGGGGTGCTAAGGCCACCCATGCAATGTAACCCCCATACTTCTACAAATACGGGAAGCTGGCCAGTCGCCAGCGTTTCTTCACTTAATTCAAGCGAAGATCCCCATTATCCCAATACCCGAGACATCTAAGGGTGCAATGAACAACACCTATACCGATGTTATAGACTATCGCGATTATGCCGGCTTCCCCCCTTAGTTTGGTAGGCAGGTACTATACCTCCTCCAGCATTTGAATTGTTAGTTCAATACAACAACAGGGGTTCGTATAAGGTTCCCTTGCGTTTCTTTTGTATATATATTTACACCAAATTTGTATATAAAAGTATATTATATAAGAAATTACTAAAACAGCTAATTTTAATCTTTTCGTCTGCGAAAACTTGTTGCTATTACGTATTAATATACGTATTTTAATTTAAATAGCTTTTTTTTAATATTTAAACGTTTTATTTCTTTTATAATTATATATAATATTTTATATTATATATAATATTATATATATATTTAATTTATATATATAACTAATAATTTACTAATACTTCTAGTTTTATTAACTTGTTTTAATACTATTTATTTAATCCACTACTATATATATATTATTACTACCTTATATTAAATCTTATATTTTTTTACTTATTTTGTTTTAATATATATATACTTAGTTTTATATATAATTTATATAATTAATAAAATATTAGTTTATTTATAGTTCAACGATCTTAACGCTATATTTTTTATAATTAATAATATTTATTATTTTTAACTATATAATTTATTTAATTTAAAATTAAAATTAATTATTTTGGATTAATAAAACAAATATAAAAATAATATTAAAATATTTATATATTATTTATTATTATAATTAATATTTAATAGTTATAAATTATAAGTTACGTATATAAAATAAAATAAAATTTTTAATATTAAATATATAAATTTAAAAAATTATAATAAAATTAATAACTAAATATAATTTATATTAATTTATTATATAAAACTTATTTATTTAATAATTTAATATATTTTTTTATTATTAAATTATTTTTTATAGCTTTTTTAATATATTTATAAAAATTATTTTAATAAATTTTTTTAATATTATTAACTAAACTTTATAAATAACTTTATAAAAAGCCTTATTATATAAAAACTACGTATTATAATAATATTTAAATTAATTTTTTATATAAAATTATATATTTTTAATAAATAAAATATTAAAGCTTTTAATAGGTTATTTTTTTACTAGCGTAATATTTAACTATTTTAATATTTATTTTATAATATTTATAATATATAGCTTTGTTTTATTTTATTAAAATTTAATATAAAAATACTTCTAATAATATTAATATATAAATAATATTATTTCGTAAATATATATAAAAAAATTAATAATTTAGCTTTAATCTTATATAAAATAAAGGTTTTTTTTACTAGTATAAATTAAACTTTATATTATTTAGCTTTTTATTTTTTAAATATATTTAAAATTAAAATCAGCAGCAGTTTTATTAAAATTAATAATAACCCACGTTTTTTATATAAGCTTGTTTTTACTTTAATATTCGTTTAAAAAAATAACGCAGTTTTTATAAAGCTAGTTAGCCGGCCAAGGCTAACAAGCTAACGCCCAACAAACCTAATTAACGCAATTATTTTTTTATTTTTAAATTAATTAAATACAGCAGCAGTAAATAATCCGTTTATATTTAAAAGTTATTATCGCGGAATTAATAGCTCGCTAGCTAAAAAAACAAATTTTTAAGATCAGCAGAAAATAATAGGTCCAGAGCAGCTTTTAATTAACAAGGTTGCTTTCAATCTAGTTTTTAATACAATAATATATAGATATATTAATTACAGCTTTTTTATAACGTTTTACTAATATAACAAATACCTAGCAAGCTATTTAAACCTAGCAGTACATATAGCTAGTTTTTAAAGCAATTTTTGCGTAGGTCTAGCTGGTTATATTACATAACATATATATTTCAAGCTGCTAATCGCAAGTAAGATCTAAAGTTTTTTAACATTTAAATTATTAAACTTCCATAAAAGCTGTTTTAAAAATAAATTAATTAAAAAATACTAAATTAATTAAAAAAAAACACTAAATTAATTAAAAAAAACATATTAAAATATATTAAAACAATTTAATTTAATAAATTAATTAACTATAGCTATATTAATATAAAAAAACGTATAAAAAGCTTTATTACATATAATATTATAAATATTATAAAATAATTTAATTTAAAAATATTTTATATATAAAACTAAAATTTTAAAAATATAAACAACAGCGCGATCTATTTTAGTTTTTAAAGCTTTAAAATCATAATATTAGGCATTATATAATAATTAGTACAGAATTGCGTAACTATTTTAGGATGTACCTCTACATATAAATTTAGCCTTATAGGTACAAGCAGGGATGAGTTCGTATACCCTGGTACGAACCCCTGTTGTTGTATTGAACTAACAATTCAAATGCTGGAGGAGGTATATTATGCAGCGAGTGCTTGGCTGTATACAGGGCAACCCCTGAGTGGTACTATCTCGGTATTATCCTTGATTGGGTATAATCGCCTCCCAGCCATTGCCCCCAACTCCAGCTACGCTTTACTCAATTTTCAGCAACATATTTGAAAGTAAAATATCTTCTGGTTCGCTATTTTAAGTTCGGTAAGGGGGCGGAGACAATACCTCGCTTGTTGTGAACGGAATTGTCACCGCAGTGCGAAAGCTGAAAATGATACGGCTTGTTGGTGGTTTACCTACTTCCGCCTCCGACTGCGGTGACAACCTCGCTCGGGAATCGGGTACTCCGGCTTCGCCGACGGATATAAGGGATTTTTCAGTGCCTACGCCGCAACAGACTCTTGTGACACACACACTAAACCATGTATGAAGATGCTTCATGATTCGCTATTCCATCAAGGTATTCTATACTAAGTTCAACCAGTCTAGGCTCTGAGCTTTCTAGGTATACGGTGCCACTGTACTAGAGTAGAAAGCACCCTTGTCGAAGGATTCTTCCAGCAGGGCTCAGGACACCATGATTAGCGAGGTTTTAAGAGTAGATGTACAGTACTCTACAGTGTGTAGAGCTGTCAACAGACAAACCCCTGGTCAATAGCCAAAGTATTGGAGAGGAGAACCTGCTGTAAATCTTCTCGAAGGATCTTTCTAACGAAAGAAAAGCAAAAGAGACTCCTATCACTCTTGGCACCGAGACGAACAACATGGATGAAGCCAGCCTTGCACGTGTCATGTGGAACATAGACGGCCAGGCGGTAAGAGCCTAACCTGCTAAGGGGCACTAAAGATCTTCGGATTTCTGCCCGGACTTTAGAAATAGTATAGTCTCCCACTACATTGGTAAGGGTATCGTGGCCCTAGAAGGTGACTAACGTAGACTATTGCTTCTTAAGATTTACCAATGGAATGTTCTTTGACGTCTTTGTCCAGGCTGATCACCAAATATAAGTACAATCCTAACCAAGAAAACAAAGGATAGGTAGGTACAGTAGGTATTAGAAGCAGCATGCCCCGTCCACCCCGGAAAAGGTTCGCCAAGGGAACCAAGCTCTAGCCTTGCGGGGCGGTCCGTGAATCTCCCTGTCACGTAGCTAGATACCTAAAATAGCCTATGTTGACATGGCATATATTCAGTTTTGAACTCAGAACAGACTATTTACATGCAGTAGCCCAAGGGACGGCTCATGAAATAGATCCCAGTTTCCAAACATTATAATACTACCGACGATCGGGTCCATGCAATTTCAGTGAGATCGGGAATAACAAGGGCTTAGCTTCATCCGATTGTCTCATGCACCACATGCGTGATTGCTGAAAGCTGGTATTTTGTATATCATGGACAAGTGTTACAATTGCTATCTCTAAAACTTATAGTCGTGGGGCTTGGTTTCACACTTCGACTTCTACCTAGTTCAGGTACGTGAGTACTATGTAGATGTCGTAAACTCGAACATTTAGGGGCACAATCGCGTCACCTGCATTTCGCCAGATCCCGAGCACGCATTTAGTCTTGTAGTGTACTACACGTAGAGGAACATATAAGTATTGTACAATGCATACTTACTAAGCGGTTACGCAAGCCGACGGTATCCCAATAAGACAACCTTATGCACTAAAATTACGTTGTTGCTTTTGTCACTCAAGATAACCCCGCGACAACGCCGGCTTCGAGAATTGGTCTTACTGATAGTAGCCCTGAGTGTATTTATAACATACTACTATACGGATCTAGCCAACAGGGACTTGGAAGTATGAACAGCTGCGTACCCGGTTAATGCTCAATGACAACATCTTCCTCATCAGATTGTAGCAAATGAGGCGTCCGGTCAGGAGCTGTGAGGCTTAGGCTGTTAAGATTAGGCCTGAAGACAGGCACCTCAGCTCACGATATATACAAGATGCACCAATGATAGAACCTCGATTAGGAATAACGTACTGGTTCAAGTATCCTTGTTGACAAAAACCATCTTCTTGGCCATAGGATGAAGCAGTCGATAGATATTTGATTGCAATAGTGAACTTCCTCTAAACCCGGGGTTTCCGGGCAACGCCAATCGCTACTAGCACATGGTACAGCAGATAGAGATAAAGCGGCGTACCTAACACAGGAGCCGGGGTACAAAAGCCTCAGTATATAAGAGCTTGGTATGGCGTACATAGTATACTGATACGTGCAGAGTGCCAAGGATGTCTGACCCCTGTCATTCATTCATAACGAACCACAAACTGACCAGACCTGGTATTCGATAGGTATGGCTTCCATCATGTTACCCTGCCGCTAACTTACTGATCAGGTAATCTATATCTAATCCAATGATAGTCATTATCTGTCGCTAATCGGTTTAGATTGTTAAGCTTGTGCAGATTACTCCGTACCTTAATTGATATTTCCGCTCTGTACCCCAATGTTTTGCATTGACCGGTACATATCCAATAAATTAAAGTATTCATGGGTCTTCAATGCACTACGAAGTGTAGTACAGTACATATCGAAATTGGGCAAAAGGTTAGAGTGACATATCAGTCTACGCTACAGAGACGTAACAACTTCTCCATAGCAATAGATCGAATGGCTATGCGAGGTACCACTGATATGATGTTGATGATACTAGCAGCAAAGCGTTACACAGTTTGTTTAAATGATGGTGTCTTGTCACAACGAGGTAATTAAACTTATCATGATCTGTAGTGTGAAACGGAACAATACACCCATTTAAATGATACCTGCTCACGGAACATTCTACTCCGTAAATATCTTTGACGGAGAAATAATTACGAAAGATTCCTAGCCTGGGAAGAACACATCGGCGCAGTAGTCCCAAGACCTACAATGAATTAGACAATGAACAGGCTTCTCATGTGAAAATGTCTATCAATTGGAATAATACCTATTCGAAATTCAGTTCATCGACTAGCATGTGTAGTATATCTACTCTAAACTACCAACAAGATTAAAACATATTAATCTATTCATTGTACGGGCCGTCGGGGCGAGATCGCGATTGCGGCGAGAAACGAGACTGTCAAGATGGTGGCTCAGCTTCCAAGATCAATATCATCACGCTCACGCGACTGGGGTGATGATAACCGACGCATGTGCAATACTAATTCCTTGGAAACCTGCCATGTCATCTCCGCTACCGTGCACTTCTTCCAAATAGGTAGTTAGAACATGATGGTGGTTATAAACAACGGCATGTATGCAGATAGATTTGCTGTAACCTAGACAGTATTCCCACCAAGGAATAACAGTCTAAGATATCGAGTAAGACGCCACAAAAGTCCCTCTGCATCCTTACTAACAGTCTCGTACTTTCTTCAGTGATTTGCGAGCATGGTCACATGTACGTACAGTGGAGGAACCAACTGCATGTTGGTCAGCCATCATGGTCTTATTAACAAGCCTCGAGCCTAAGTAGTTGCTAACGGGTCCCTGGATTTCCGCGAATCGCCAGCCGAAGAATGCAGCTAACACCGTAAGACTCAGTCCCAAGAACCTGGAACGGAGGAGAACTACTGGGTTCGCTTAAACCTTTGCGATTTAGAACACGGGGTTGCATCTAGGCCTAATTCTCGATGGCGGTAGGTATCATCAATCGAATGAGTGAATGTTGTTGGGTGGCCAAGCAGCCAACAACTATACTAGTATAGACAACAGCCAACATGCCACCAGGGCCAGGGAGCACGTGTATGGCGTGGCGCACCTCTACACGAAGGCTGCAGAATCCAGGTCTTCCATTAATGCTATAGTCAGCGCGCTCTCGGCATGTTATGCGCTACTAATCATGCGTGCCTGACCACGCTTAGTTTCAACCCTTACAGGATTATAAGAGGTACCGAGTATTAAAAAATCACTCATGTCAGCGCCGCCAATACCGAGATATCACGGCGGCATGTTGGTCCTATGCGCGCCGTTCACCGATCCGATAGAGACTCGGCCAAGAGATGGCACCAGCAGATGGGCTAGATCCAATAAGTGGCTCACCGGGAAGAAATCACCGACATAACGTAGTGTATATACAGCCGGAGCTATACGCCACATCATCCAACAAGCTAGGCTATTTTCTATTCTTGTCAAGTCGGCGATAGCTATTCCCGCCCCGCCGTAGGCGCGTTGCTGGTACTATACATGTCGTGGGAAGCTGTGGTCTCGTAATCTACAGAACACGGCGAATCGTTCGATCGTTTGCGTGCCAAGTATGGGTCATTGTTAGGTGCCTTCACGCCACGAAAAGACACCCCCCGCACCCGTAAGGCCGACGGTCATAGGATTGTTGTAGTGTAGGTGCTGTATGCAACAATTCTGCATAGTGTTTACAGTAGTGACGATCTAGCATGATAGTTGTCTACGCCGATTAAGTAGAGCCTTGGCGACCCGACGGGATCGCGTCCGAGATTCGTCCATTGACGATCATACGGAATTTCCCTTTCGACGAACATCCCTCACCACTAGCTGCAATGGCGGGCCCCTCCGGCTAAGGTCAACCGGCGGGCAAAAAGGCAGGTCCGGCAAAAACCGTCCAGCAGTGGTCTAGCTGGCAGCTCGCATGACAAAAGGCGAGCAGAAGTTCTGCTCCAGAACAGAGCTACTATTTTGCGGTAACAGAAAGCTTGGCTAGTAGTTACTGTACGCCTTGGCGCTTGAATGGAGGAGTACGAGGTAATATACGGCAGTACGGTCACTCACAACCCGGCTACTCAGGAATTTAAGGTGCTCACTGCAGATTTGTTATTGTTGTAAAGAAACGGGCGGTGAGTCGCTGAATAAAATGGCATATTTCTTGGTTCGTCCGTCTGCCTGACAATCTCACTGCATATGGAGTGCTATACCCAGCCGACCTAGGTCGGCATTTGCTCTTTTGTAATCTCTCCCGTATTACGAAAATGAAGACATGCATCGGTGGAAGAACTCGTACTCCTTTAAATTTCCAGAGTAGGTGGCCGTACTCGGGCACTGGTGGGCGTAGACGCTGGATGAGCCCCATGGGCAATCTTGGTACGTACACTACCGAGTACCATTACTTCAACGTTCTCGACACGGTAACATACCAAGTACCAGTAAAACGAACGGTGTGGGTACCACGCGTAAGGATGTTGCGGTTGGACAAGGTGTTATTTGCAACATTCCATTTACTCGCTTTCGGTTGGCACTTTTGGTGGATGTATTAGGCATCACCTGCACACTACTGGTTACCAAGAGACGCCAGTAGCTCGGCGTGTAGCAACACAAGCATTGGAGAGCGCTTGGCGATTGCTTGACTGGCCAATTGCCTTATGCCCGCCCAGCTGCACGTAGTCGCAGGAGGAGTACGGGCAGGAAAAAGGATCCTTTCCTGTTCGAGGCATAGCAGCTGTTTGCATCGACTCCCGTTGTTTGCTGCCAAGGGGAAGCGTCAGCACCAAGAATCTTGGAAGATCTTGGGGTTTTTTTTCTTCGTCGAGTCGCAAACAAGCGGCTAACCAACCCAAGGGCGGTGGGCCTCGTGGAGTGCGTGGCCGTTCATGGAGAGGGCCGCCCGAAGCTTAACTCGGAGGGGGAAAAGTGATAGTCTAAAAATACCCTAGTTGGGCGTTGGCGGCGGAGACGCGACACTGCTTAAATTCATGCTTAAATTTTAGAGGGGAAAAGCAATGAGGATTACTGATTCCTCGTGGTTGCCAAGCCTGCCGCTTACGAAAGCGAAGCGCCAGGAAAATCTCAAATATCAAATATGTACCTCCCCAGGTTGGGGTCTCGAAGGAGGAGACGACCAAGAATGCCGGATAACTTACCCGTTCCACATAGTGTACTTTGTATGCCGTCAAACAGTATCACAATGGAGTGGAGTGCAGCGCAAAGCAGTTGAACAAGCTGGAGTCAACGACCAGGGCCTGGATTCTTGGTGTCGTGTGATCTGCCATCGCGCTACAGAAGCCGTGGCATGCACGCTGCCAATTGAGGCGCATAAGTGCCGGGTTTGAAGGGTTCTTGGTGGTTAGTCGCGTATAGATGGTTCATCGTGGCAACAGGCTGGTCTAACCACTCACGATGTTTACTATACTCACGTTTCGTCAGCTCCTTGATTGGAGAGCCCACCAACCGCTATGGAAGAAGGGGTACTGGACACATAAGATCTGCACCCCGGTTCGGTTAGAAAAGAAGCTTGAATCCTTCCCAGCCAGTGGGAACTCCAGACAGGACCGGCATTGTTTGATGACACATGTACATCCTGTTCGTCATCAGGAGCCCGGCCACTAACAGCCTCAACAAGGGTGGCCCACCATCAAACTCAAATCGGTCTTGTCGCCTCTGATGATTCACTCCTCTGGAAGCGCCCCCAGCGTTGTGCGTGCATGCGGTTTTAGCTAGGGTCTTCTTGCAACGATGCACTGTGCGTGTGAAGCGTCGATAGGGCCAAGGTTAGATTTCCTGTTTATGGCACGGCGCCGTATAATCGGCGTGTTCTGTAGATGTGACCGTCTGTCGTGGTGACGATGATACAGTATTGTCTCCATCTGGTATCTGTACTTCGCTCCGGGGTACGGTGTCGTTACTCCCCATCCTTCAACATTCAGCAATTGTGGGCCAGACGGATGTGTTTTGGTTCCAAATCCGTTGAGTAATGGGCAAAGCACCTTGTTGTTTGCACAATGCGTTTCTCGTCAGAGGGAACCAATCGTTACAAGTAATGCATTCCACAAAGTAAGACCTTGCGGTTTCTTCACCGCCGGCCAATGAGTAACTCCATGGTCATCTCGATCCGATGGCGGAATGGGACTACGAGACCTGCTAAATGGCCTACTTAGGTAGCTCCAATGGTGTTGACGTTTCGTAGCTTGCTCTCGTCGCTGCTACAACAGTGTACCACCTACGCGAACGCATACTGCGAGATAATACACTGTTTCAAATGAAGGATCCTGGAACCTCTAGGCGCGCCGATTGCAACTCTGCAATTGAGGCGGCACAAGGACATATCGAGTTGATAGTCTTAGGAATAATTGTTGATTCGCAGACTGCCTGATCTCGCGCGCCTAGCCCGTTCATAATCACTGGCCGATCTGCTTCCCACGGATACTTTGAGCCTCATGGGGTTGGATTCAGGCGGTGAATCGATTGTCCCAGGCCCTTGGGTATTTGAAATGACAGTGACCCTAGACCACCCAAGACTACGGGTTCGGGTATTTCAAATGCCACTGGCTTCCAACACCCATGTCATGTGACTAGTCCAGGTCTACGGCCGGCAACGAGAAGCCGCTTAGTATTAATGCCTAGACGGACTACAAGAAAAGGAAGACCGAATAGAATAGACAGCCTAACTCCGCTATAGACACGATGGGCACCCACAGGTGTGGTGCGCTCTCTTGGGGAGTGGCTTGGCTCAATTGATGGTCGGTCAAACTTGACCGCTAGGAAAAGACTACCGCTTTTTGGAGTCTGCCTCGATGAATTGTGAATAGTATCTCCTAGATTGCGCAGTGTATCAGGAGAGTTCAAGGTAGGTAGTAATACCCGAAGACACGCCAGTTGAGGTTTTGATGGGCATGTCATGTCAGACAAACATAGTCACGCTCAACTGGATTGTACGAAAGGAGCATCACTACCAGCGAATCCGGTCATGGCTGTCCCAAAACGATGGTGCCAGGAAACACGAACTCCAAGAAGGACTAACAGGGTGGTGCAATCAAGGCTCTAGCGATGATAGTCTCGACTTTTACCGGAACGGTTCGAGCGTCAGGGCGGTTTGTGTGTGTGTGTGTGTGTGTGTGTGTGTTTTGTTTCACATAAACGATTATGTCACAAGGTAACCGTGTCCAATAGCCAAGGTACTTGCATCGGTTTCGGTAAAATGCAACGATATGAGAGTCGCTCCGTTGCTTGTAGGAGCTTTCGGAAGCTAATGGAGACTGACTTACCTAGGGAGCAATGCCCAAGCTGAATTTGCGCGCCGTCTCTGGATACGCAACATGATCCCGGGATAGTCCTCTTGCAGACCAATCTTGCGCCCAAGGTGGTGCCAGCATTGATTGGAAGGGAGACAGCAGGTAGAATACCGGCCGACCCCCACGCCCGAACAGAGCCTCGCTGATGTGCGCCGTATTTAATCAGGATAGGGATAGATATAAGTCCCATGATGATATCCAAGTATAATTCCAGATGCCATGACGTAGACGGTAGACCGTATACCGTATACCGTATCGCTACAATAGCCCTACAGAATTTCAACAACTAACTATCTGCCCGAGAAGATGCCACGGGAGTCAGGCGGCAAGATTGAATGTATACTCGGTCACATGCCCCGGCATACCCCAGAGATGTGTACTTTTCGAGGCAGATGTACGGATCCGTACCCCGGAATATATTGATTGCGGTCAAAGAGCATGGGGTTATAAGCCAAAAGAGAGTTGCGGCTGTGATGCTATTTACAGCACTAGACACTGGTCACATTGAAGGAGAAGAAAAATAAAACAAATTAATAAATTAAAAAGGCGCCAGCTGCGGATTAGCTGTGTAACCCGAATGTGTATGTACATGTAGCGACGGTGAACTTACAACAGTACCTAGAGGTATAGGTAGAGGTAGGTTAGTGAGCTGGTATACATCCGATGTCATGGATCGGACATACAGGAGGACCTCGGACGTTACCTAATCCACCCGTCCATCCACCTATCCACCTATCCACCTATCCACCCATCCACCCCATTCACCATCCATCCCTCTCTTCGAGGTTTTGTCCTTACCTACCCCTCTGTACTTACAAACGTCAGACAGATAATAGAGACACACCGTCTTTTGATTGCGACTCCCACCATTCCCCCTAGCTGTACTCCGCGAACTCCTCCATTGTATATACTGTAGCCACTGTAGTCTGAGCCGGCACTATCTGGTTGGTGTACAGTATACGCACCCGGGATGGTGTTCCTTGGCAGCAGGCCTACAGTACGGAGTACCTGCACCCTTTATCTACCAGCTGATGCTTGGCCCAGCTTGCATGTCGTGCTGGCTGTCATTCTGCGTATGCGTATCCTTAGGTCTGCAACTGTGGAAGAGAGCGCTGTGGCTGGTGATGGTATGGATCGCTTAATTAAGCTTAAGACACTACCTACCTACCTATTTATGTACACGTGTTAGGCACCCCCATTAATTGTTCAATGTTGCTACCTAGTACTGCGCATACTGTAGCATGCAGCTGATAGATATTCCGAGTTGGGTATTCCTGAGGGCATAATCATACCTACCTACACTACAACATTACCTACAACATCACAGCAAGGTGCAATTGTGGACTTGCAGGACAATACATACCTAGGTAGAGTATCTAGTTAGTACAGATACATACATAGCTAGGAGTCTAGTATTTCGTACCTCTAGCGCTAATAATTGATCCTCCCTTGCCTGCCGGTCCTGGGGATTGATACGGCAGAGATTTTCATCTGGCGGCGCAGCTTTCTTTTGATTGCTTTTGAAGCTGTGCACATTTAGATGTCGTCAACTTCGATCCGTAATGAGCAATGTATTAGATTACCAGCCTCCCCTTCAGCTACCCGCCGAAGTCGAGACGGCTAATAGCCGAGTTCAGGTGATGAGATACCGAAGTCCATACCGAAGCTCAGGGGGTCAGGGCCACATGGTATCATGGTATCATGGTAACATGGTAGCAGCCGGATAAATTCACCGACGAGCCTGGAGTAATTGAATACGGTAGACCATGTCATTGTCGTTCTACTGTGCATGTAAGTATATTACTATTTTCCTCGCATGTGCCTGCCTTCTTCATAATACGTAGTATAGATAGATCTACTGTAGAGGCAGTGTATGCTTATGGTCTTCGGCATGTTGCTTCTTCAGGCTCGCAGCTGCTGGGCTGCTGGATTGCGGATGAGGTGAGGTAACAACCAGGGTTGCGGGCAGCAGTCTGGCCTTGCCCTGTCACCAGGGGCGGGCAGCATGGCCGCACGTGCTGAAGAGGTGCTAAGACAGATGGCTATCACGGGAGCCAGCCCATTGTAAGCCACATCTGTACCGTCTGTTTATGCTCGTACATGTCTCCCAGGATCCCGGGCTTGGCGCTCCCCACCCACTGCGCATACAGTGCTACCAGTACGTACTGTACTGGCGGACAGCAGGCCATGTACTGAGGTACAGCAGTTCTTCCCCTGTCCCTTAGCAGGTATCCGGGTACTGTACGTAGGTACCTCTGCCACGCGCGATCCTTGGGGCCACTAGCCAAGCCCGCCCTAAGCTGTCCAGAGCCAGGCCAAGCCATGTAGCCAAGCCAGAAGTTGCTCTGACTCGGGAGCACTGTAGTATACGTCCAGTAGCATGTTACAAGGTACCCTAACGCTGTACTATCGACCCACTGCAAACCTCACCTACCCCCTACCCCTGCCACCCGATCTCTCTATATTTATGACTGTGTATTACCTGCACCCATACAAGCCATGCCCTTACCAACACCATCCCAGCTAGTACGCAGCTCAACGCAAACTCTAAACTCTTCCACTACATACCCTTATATATGTATCCGACCTTCTGCTTAAGCTTCTCCAACCCTCTTACCAACTTTAATTGCGGATTAATCCTTACGCTTAGTCGAAAGTCAAAGCCAAACCCGTGCTGTTCAGCTATCATCACGTCCAACCGTCTTAGTACCAATAACACCTTGATGCCTACAAACCTTAGACGATCATCTAGATCCTGCTTCCACCAACAAAATTAGGTGCTACAGTATATCACAGATATAACTACGTTTTTAGCAAAGGCGACAGCTTGCGTGTCGACCAAGTTTTTTTAGGGGTTTTTTTTAGGAGTTTTTTTTTGGAGTGTGGAGTAGCAGTATAAAACACCTAACACGGTATGCTTCCGCTTCCCTTGTTCTTGTTTTCTCCCGTCCTGTAGGGTCATTCCACCGTTAATCCTAGACACATTGACTAACATAGGTATCCCTTATTAGAGCGTTGCAACTGCGATTGCTACTGTCAGAGGCACTAACGAAATAATCCTCGTAAATTACCCAGACCCTTTAGCGTTCCTGCTCGCAAAATCGCTATACGCTGCCGTCTGTATGACACACGACTAGGCCTCGATTGGAGTTGACGGGTAGGAGGACGGGATTGCAAGGCGACGCTTTCCCAGTCTACGCGACAGGGTGATATCACACCCACTTGCACTCATTCATTCTCGACGACTTGTTGACAATGCACAACCACCCAGCTTCGATGGAAACCTATAATGGCTGCGTGCGCACTCCCGCAGATGCTATAAAGCTATTTGAAGCATGCAGACTCGGCCTTCTGCCGCGGGTTCAGAGGCGGTTATCTGAAAAAGAGAGACAATCGATCAGGCCAGGCTCTGTCTTTGTCTGGGACGAACGGGAAGCTGGTATGAGACGCTGGACTGATGGCAAATCCTGGAGTGCAAGCCGAGTGTCGGGCAGCTTCTTAACATACAGGGAAATGGAGGGGAAACGTGGAAGCGGCTTCGGAACCGCTCGCCGGACTACTGCTGGACGTTCCCCCGAAAGTGGTCGAATGAGCGATGACGACCAAGAAGGCGAGCCTGAAGGTTACCGCTATAAGACCGACGGTCTGATGAAACAGTCTTTTAGCATAACAACATCGCAAGGGCAGCATTTACATTTGATCTCGTATTACGCTAGGCCACTCCCTGGGGGCCCAGAACTGGTTCAACCCACCGCGGATCCATCGTTGCGACATATCACGCCGAATAAAAGCATGTATCCGGAGTCAAGTCTGCATGACGCCAATCCTCCAGCCCTAACGAGGACGCCTATGCAATCATATAACTCGCCTGCATCTCAGGACCAGGGCACATATGGCACTCAGTGGGCCTCTCCTGCCTGGATGGGAGTATCGGCATGGACTCACTCACCAAACCAGGTGCCACCATATCCATATGGTAAGCCCGAGCCTGAAATGGCCCTTCAGGCTCACCCGCCACCACAATCACGCAGAGCGCCGCAATTGCCACTATCCTCACCACCAAATCAGTCTCCGCTCTATGAGCGGCTACCGCCGCCCGCCGCATATCAGATAGCTGACCGGCACTCGAGCCGGTCTCCTCGATCCCAGCACCTTCAGGTGCAAGCAGCCCAAGCAGTCATGATTAATCCACGGATGCCGACCAGTGCTCGCAACTCCCAAGGTCCCTTGGCTACCATAGGAATTACGCCCAGTCCTCCTAGACCGAAATCCATTTCACCACCACACACATCCAGTTCAATCAGTTCCGGTGATATTGCGGCTCGGAAGGCGAGCTTATCAAGTATCCTGTTACATCCCGCTCCAAGCAGCTCCGAGCCGAACAGCGCCAACCCAGCAAACAATAATAGCGCGAGTAGCTCACCTGGTGCTCTTGCGGCTGCGCCGCATGACATGTCAGCGGATCGGCAGGCACTCCGGTCACTTGATCGTAAATTTTGTCATTGACACCGCTGTCTATCCTCACTAGACCTAGACCAAGCCCAGTTCTTCAACCGATAGATCGTTCCTTTTATACAGCTACACACTTTCCAAACGTGGTAAACATGAAAGAACGATCATCTATCTGTTTCGAACAATATGTTTATATAATTTAGACGCTACAGGGCCCACCATGGTCAGCGGCATCGTTTTGGCGTTTATGGAATTAAGAAAATGGGGATGGGTTACGCTTACGGTTCAGACATGGCAAACGGTACGGCATATCCTCACACCGGCGTATCTGCACAGGAAATGCGCTTCAGCTAGCAAGGAACGGAGTTACGGACGGGGAATTCTTGGGTCGATTCCAGGGACTGGATTGTACAATGTTTTTTTGTTTTTTTTTACTCCGCTTCCAGATACCAGCCCTTGGCGGGGGGCGAGGGGGGGCATTGCTTTGAGCTTATTCAACAATAGTAGTAACATGATTAACGTTTCGAGCCATGACCAATCCCACAATTAGCCTTCACATATTAACTACAAAGACCACATTCCCTCCGTTCTTCTAAAGAGAAGCCGAATCCATGCTATTACTCAGAAGACTAACATGGGCGTATAATCGTATAGTGAGTCTCTCCAGAGCAGAACCAAGGCCGATCGGAGCTTTCTTTGGTTTAACGTGCCGAGGTCATGCAAGGTCCTTAACGCGGGGGCTCAAGCATGCACAATCCATCATCTGTGAAATGTTGGGCCTACAGTTCAACGTCGCTTTTTTTTTTTCCCTGCACAAATACGGAACGGTTTGTTGCATTTGGGGTCTGTAGGCAGGTACGATGGAACAGTGCTATATAAGACCTCACACAGGGCTTTCCATGTCACTTACTCCATAACCTTGACAACCCATTATTCCAGAGAGCCAAAAATCAATCATTACAGGTCCTAACTTGAATTCCAAGTTACTAGTCTTGCCGATTTTCACTATTATTAGTCGAACAAATTAGAATAGGCTATCATTTAGAGTGCGTGAACCAGCGAGTTAGCTAACCTCATCTAGGTCTCATTCCGTAGATTATGGTAGTTGACCGTCGAGTATAGCAAATTTACAGGCCTGATTGGTAATCGATGGGGAAAAGTATTGCCTTACGAACAAAAATATCTGTGAAGAAGGAAATTATATGACAGATGTGATGGTAGAATATATCTACGATCTCAAATAATTGCTTTATTACTACACTTCGTACAAGCTTAAGAAAAAACAATGTATCCAGTGAACCTTAAACATTTAGATTATTACGTAGTAACAGATGGTTCGCTAAATCCGGATTTAGGGTTGGTGGACGTAAGAGATCGGCTGAGTAAGGTTCCCCGTAAAATTATAGGGAAAACGTGGCCGGGCATGATTAGGTATTAGACAGTACCAACCTGCTTTTTAAAAAATGATTATAAACTTTTGGTCTACATTCACAGCAAGCAATTGAACATTGCCCTCGAGCTTTTCCCTGGTATCTCCATCGGCATACGTACTGCATACAAGATGTTGGATATTTCATAATCAAGATGCATGATTACTGAAGTTCCTCTTTTGATATTACTATCGTCTCCTCCAGAGCCTATTTCGGCTCCCTAGAGGCTAAATGAGCTAGTAGATCATCTCGAGTATCACTTGCGCCTGCCCAGCGGCTATGGAACTACTCCGGTGTTACGTGTATATCATCACCGGATGTATACTGTTTGCGCACAAGCCCGGCAGAACTTTGAGCCCGAGCAGCTTAGTCCGGCGTTTGAAGGTAATTTCCTGTTCAGCCTCTGCGTATATTCTGTCCCGGTCTACTGGGTAGAAATGAGAATGTATATATATATGCAACCAAACATTATATGGTTAAGCATTGCCACTGGCGTCTGCGTGTCTCTATTTGCGCACAATAAACCACCCAGGTCACGACTCAGCGAAAGTACACACATGTATGTCTGTACTAAGACACAGGCGGCTAGAATAGTCTCGCGGGATAAGGTTATATAACGTGCGTGGCTTGCGTACCAGACCGACAAGTAGTAGACACGTTGTTTCTTTTTTCGGTTTCAGGATGTGGCGGACGTAGCAGTCACATGAAAATACCAAGTGCAGCATGCGGCTGGCAGGACAAAGGAGAAGAGACGAAAGACACGAGTGTCACGTTTTGCCGCTATGCGATTGACAGCACATGTGCCGCGGAATGCGACGCCCAAACGGTTGGAGAGTCCGCCGTCGCGAGACCGCGCGTCGGCGGCTTTGCTGTTTTGGTCACATTTTGCATATGAGGCTTCAGCCTCCTCCGCTTCTCCGGTCTGGTCTTCTTTTGAGACGAAAAGGTTTTGGCGCCGTTTGCGCGCTGCCATCCCATCGTCTTACATCCTTACGTACACGCGCAGAATGACGAACGCTGTACGCGTTAGGCTTTCGATAGTTCTTTTGAAATGTCCGACCGGCACTTAGGAAGTTTTACATCACAAGATCCTGTCTCAGCTCATCATTCGGTCGCAGAAGAAGAAGAAGAAAAAAAAATAAAAATAAAAACAAAGTTAATATGCTACTAGTAGCGGAGAGACTAACAGCAACGAGACAGACCCATGCTTTTCCGAGGATGCCGGCGACTACAATATTTGGATGTTTAGGTACCTAGGTAGGTAGGTATCTAGTATAGTAGGTATATGATGACGCGCCGTTGAGGCAGCTCGTTGGCTCGGATCGTTTTAGCTTACACGTTTTATTAAGGTATTAATAACACATGACGTAGTATACCTACAAATACAGTATTATTCGAGTTGTTCAGCAGAAGATGCCTGGCCCAATCTCCCAGTTAGTGAATTAAAATGGGCCGGCTAGCCTGTACTGTACTAGTCTTCCCAGCACTCTGGATTCTGTCCCAAAGAGGCTTAGAGTGTCATTTAAAATGCTTAGTAGTACATACAGTACTGTACAGTAGGTACCAACGCAAACAGGTAGGTACCTACAGTAGATCCTGTAATGGTACTTGGGTAAGTACTTCCGTACTCTATTCGGTTGAGCGTTTAGTATGTCGCATGAACTATAAATTAACTATCAGAAACGATTTACAGGGGCCTGCAGGGGCGAAGGCTGCATGAAACGTTATTGCCCCGCCTGCCGCACTGACAGACAGCTAACTAAGCCTTGAGTGGGGTGATTTGTGGATCCCGTCGGAGATTGACGCTGGTCAGGTTTCGCGCGGTTTGCTTCGCTCCCCAACTGCATGTACCCTTATGTAGGTTAGGTAGTTTATTATACTTACCTACTCCTACAGGATGAATTAACTATGGAACTGTAGCTCTCGGCATGTGGCAGTTTCCGTATCGGTACTATGGTAGAGTGGGAGTGGTGGATCAATGTTGTCGATGGATGTTGCGGCGGGGAGCCTTATACCGCTACATAGACCATCCACCATATCCTATCTTCATAATATACATATTCTAAATAAGTATAACGAGGCTCATGGCCGGGGCATTTCTTATTAGCGCTGCCAAGTCAATAAATGCTAATAAGGGGGGCCAGGTATATGCAAGTATACCTTTCATTCCGCGCTTGAAGTCGGGCCAATCTATGAAGATAGAATAGGCAATCGGCGAAACTCTCACACACTACTCCGGGGAGGGCGGAGCATTTCCGACGTACGAGGTGCACGATCCAAGTATAGTAATCTGTCAGGTCAAACTACGAACAAGGCGTCATACACTGAAGAACTCTATTTTTCAGGGGGGACGAGGCACAGTATATGAGTCAACCCCTCATGGAGATTGCCACGTCAATAGCCACACACACTCACATTACAGCGTGAGAATCAACAGCCTATATTAATCGCATACGTAGTCTACCTATACTATTTCGAAGTCTATATGACACGTAGCCTTGCGTGCAACGAGTTCCCAGGGGTCTTCCTTACCAAATCAACCATGTATTGCCGTTTTGAGCTTCCATGCTCGAAGGTATGCTCGCAGATGAACATTAAAACGCTCTGGCCCTTATTCAGCACACCCAAGATGAAGAAAGCCACCATAAAAGCCCTGTATTATAATATGGACATCAAACCCGACACTACTGGACGCCTTAAGGGGAGGAAACCGGTCACTCTAGTCAGGCTATCCCGCTCCGTAGAATATGGCCCAAGCTGTGATTTGATACGAATTATTATCTCATCAGTCCGTATATATATACACGTTCATGATAAACGCTAGAGTAGATTGTAAAAGGTTCAAGGGGTTATTGATGTTGATCCCGTAACCATTACAGTATTCTCGTCCACGCCATGTGATCAGATTTTACCTATTACGTTACTTGCCTAATCGCTGGGCAGGTATTGGAATACATTGGGTTAGGTGAAGTCAGCTTCGCATGCAATGCTACTATATGTACATACTAGGCGTACCATTGGATTGGAACGGTTACCAAGGTAAGACAACTAGACTCACTCTAAGATTAAGCTTGTTACGTCTCGTGGGCTTTCTTTTTTAAAAAGTAGACAAAATAGTACAATACGATCAGTCAACATGAACCTGAGGTATGGGCATTAGATCTTGTGGTGGAGCTATCTAGCACTGATCTGGTCCCCAAGGCCGAGACATTACGGCGAGCGGCGGGCTGCTGACTCGTTGCGGCGTTCGGTGGTTTGGGCTTGGCCAATGGACTAAGTAAATAGTCGTAACTTAAGTCTCTTCTGCGTTCACACCCCAGGGTCACACGACAATGTGGCAAACAGCATCAATACCAGCAAGTCTAATCGTGTAATAACCCGCTAGATATTTCCCTAATACTAATATCATGAAATAAACCAGATCTTGTTACCGTGCTTCGATACAGTGCTCGACCACTGGTAGACAGTGTCCGAATCTCGCATACCTGCCACTCGACCGCGAGTGACTATTCGCACGGTCTACGCCTATGATAGGTTTACTTCTTTTCTATAATTTGCTGCATTAAAATACCTGACCGCCTGACCGTGCACAAACTGTCATTGTTCAATGGGATGTATCGTAATGATACTCAACCAAATAAGGGAGGAGCTGGATCGTGTTATATAGTTACGGGTGATGTGGCTGGACAAAACGACGACCACCGCCTCCTGATGTAAAATTATCAAGTGAACGGCAATATTATCTTGTTCGTTGTTATTAACTACTCTATAAAAACATATCAGAAAGAAATATAAGTCGGGAATTAACATCTAAGGGGTGAATCGTACTGAACTCGTACCGTAGTTCGAAACATGATCGGTTAAAATAGGATCGGGTAGCTATATGCCCACTATGATACGTTGGAAGGCGGCACTGTAATTAAACCTGGAACTTATTCTTATTTTGTGAGTATATTTATTAATAAACTATTAACACAAAGCTCCTGCAGAATCAATATTCCGCCTGCGAAGCTGGTTAAATTAGGAGGAGCGTATAACTCTTGTAACGGATACAGACGCCTCGGTCCATAAAGTATCATTATATACAATTAATATCGACGATTTTATTCCTTGAAATAGTGGTGGCAAAAAACGATCTCGAAATGTCTCATCCACTACTACAACTTAACGGATAGCTGTAGCTATCCTGCAACAACTCAGTAGATAGCTGCTACAGTTCAGGAACTAAGAAGATGAAGGAAACCCAAGACGTTGATTAAAATATTATACTGGAGTAATTGTTTGTTTATGTTGGCGAAGTCGGATAGAAAGATCTTTAAAGCACCCGGACCCTCTCTATTTTTAAAAACTGTCTCCTACAGGGCAACGAAGCCCCAACTTATCATCTATAAATTCTATCCTGGGTAAAGAACTAATCATATTATTGATGGCTTATCGCCTAAAGTTAGCTTGATTGTCACTGTTCCTATATTTCTCTAGTTTCTAATGTCTTGTGTCACAAACCCTAGTCTGCAGTAGGCAATAAGCTCTTGTTATTAGATGAGAGTCCCTTAAACCAACGGGAGGTTATTCTGACTATATACATACACGGAAGTCTCTATGCCTTGTTACGGTTTGCGTTATAAGTAATTGGTTTTCTTACTAACGGATGAGTTATAGGGAGACAATTGGATAAGCCCGGGTGTGGGTTACCAGGTACGTCGATCAATGCGCTCCTTAGCAAGCTTTGTTGCCTACTATGGATTCTAGCTTAATAAGAAAAACTAAAGGAAAAATGATAGACTAGGAAGGCTTGGTTCCAAAGAAGTATGAATAAGAGATGTTATGAACTTGTCGTTAGAAATCCAACAATGGACGCTGTAGTACCGTAGATGTCTATTCAGCCAAGGTATAATGCGCGTTAAAGTCTTATTGGAGAAGTTGGTATATGAAAATAGAATAACAGATGGAAATATTGATGACAAGTTTACTTCTTTCATATCTTCGTGAATATAATAGTTTGTGAAGTGGTAATATGAATACCCATTGGGCACATATGGCGTGTGCTGACGGTGGTTACTAGAGGTCATGTTGTATCCCGGTAAGCATCCAATAAGTACTCAGAGAAACTCTCTACTGTATATTGATTACTCTATCTGTCGGATCATTCGTGATAAATCAGACTAGGAAAATATAGAAATAAATACAATTGGTGTTTTATATATAGTAGGAGTCTACCTTAGTCCCAGGAGCATTTCCTGTTGTGATAATTATACTGGAACACTTAGAGTCAGCTATCACTACTTTAAATGCAATTTATTAAGGGCTCGGAAGCTTCTGGACGCTATTATAGAGCAAGAAGGAAAGTTGGTGCTCTAAAAGTGACTAAAGCAAGATGAAAATAGTACCGAGAATTCCTTACATCGAAGGCATTTAGGACTCCTATCAGATGGATGAGGGTGGCAATTACCACTAGGATGTGGAATATCTGGTGCGATGATCCGAAGATATCAAAAGTCCCAGGCTTGATGCATTCTGGGAACCGAGACTAATTCGTCATTAGCAGGCCTCACCATGTTCATTCCCGCGCCTGCCGGATTGTCGCAGGAAACTTCTTAGAGCATCATTCGACAACTTACAGCATAAGTGATAGCACCGATTAAGAAGAGACCACCCTCGGCAAAGTAGTAAGGTAGCCCCGACTGCTTGACCATCCTGTTTACACGCTGGAGTTAGTAATTCCTGAAAACAGTAAGATTTCGGCTCGTCTTTCGGGAGCATGCAGGAGCAATGAAGGTCGAAACCTGCTGAAGGGGGGAAATAACGACTCCAGGGGACTAACTGGGCAAACCCGAACATATGGATCCCGTGAATGATGGGCGCAAGGCCGGACAAACCAGTCACAACAAACACAACAAGCCGAAAGGTCCTCCATTTTGGACCTTGCAAGCTTGGCGCGAGCATAATCACTATGCTCACAACACCCAAAGACGCGCTCATGCTCCAGTAGATTTTGCGCTCAGTCCACTCGCACCAGAACCCAACATAGATTCCTGATACAAACGATCCTACGATGAGGATAATTATACCTACGAAGTCGAGGCGAAGCCAGCGCGCCTCAACGTCACGTGAGTGACTCATCAATGTATGGTAGGCGCTCGAGATTCCGAGGCACTACAACATTCGAAGTCAGTTATCACCATTTTGACCGGAATTTACGGATGCCTCGCAAATATGGAAGCTTTTAGAATATAGTCTCGCATAAAAGAGAGAGTGTATGCTCTGAAAGGAACTGAAAAGAGAGGAAAATGAATACGAAAATTGCTCACCGCCGCTGCAGCTGAGAGGAGAACCGCGAAAATCACGTAATCGCCCGCACCAACATCCACGTATCGCTGTCGTAGGTACGAGAGCACCCAAGCCTCACCGATGAAGAGAGCCGCAGCCGCAGGTATCAGATGCGTGTATATATTTAATGTCTCGTTGTGCAGGAAAGCCAAACTTCGGAGGCAGGTCATGGTGCTGCGCGAAATTGGGCGGTACCCCTTACGAATGAAAGGGTTGTCTTGGTGCCAGACTGGAAGTTCCTCATAGGAGATAAGCCTAGATTTGCGAGGCCGGTCCTCTATTGCACTGGAGTCCACCCACGCTTCGTGATGCTTCTCGTTGTCTGAGGAATTTCGGCGGCTCGTGGCTTCTTGGCCGATCTGAATTGGGGCAATCGATGACATGGCCACTTTCGAAGATCACTAGCCCGAGAATAAGAACATTCAACGACTAGCTTGATAGAAAAGTAGATGGTATAATACGCTGCCTTCTAATGATTAACATCATAACTACCTTAAGGTAGCCAGCCTCTGGTATGATTGTTGAAGCGGAGAAATTGCGCGCAAACCCGCTAAACATCGAGAGGGCACAGAAAAGGGCTGCATATCGATAGTCTCGGACCTCATCTCCAGTTTACTAGTTAGGATACCCTGTCTCCTGCCCCAACAAGCATCTCTCATCAGCCTCGCCGAGAACGGCCATCAAGGTGCATGATTGGCGCGGGTACTAATGACATCACCGAAGCCCCCTTTTATTATCTTTGCGTTGTGGAGAAATATGTAACTCTGAACATATTGATATTGCTATTGATCCAGGATTGTTTTTCTTCATATATTTGAGATAACCCCTTAAACCCAGCATCAGGCCTACGAGTTTGCTGTTAAAGATTGGTATAGCCTTTGTCTTAGAAATAGTGGTATAGTCTTTATCTTAGAAATAGTGGTTGCGATGCAATAGATGATCAGACGTTTGAACTTCAAGATCGATGTCCCCGTGGAATGAAAGCAGGTGAATTACCCTGTTCGAAAGCTATTGATGAGACGTATACTCCATAATCATGACCTTGGGATAGTTTGCAAGGAAACGGTTATTATTGTTCTAGGGTGGATTGAGGTAGATGTGCAGGTATCTTAAACTGCGAGTCTGAATTAGGATAATTTGGTTGATAATCGTCTTAGCACACATACTTATTGAATTACATGGGCTGTGGGGGTTGGACGTTTTGGGCTCCAACTAGACGTCGATCAATAATTAGTCGCAACCTATCATCTGGACAACCATGAATAGCGTTCTAGATTCTATCAACACTGATGATGACTTGGATCGGAGGCGTCTAATATTGTAAGCTCTGACCAAGTTCAAACGTGTGGAACCTGATGCAATACCAATAGTATTTATTAACGACAAGAGGTAAACTGCTGTGGATTGTCTAGAGAATAGTTAGCTGGGGGTTACGTTTACAGTATTATTCCTCTCCCGGCCATCAAGTTACTTCTGAACTGGTTCTTGAATTGTGTTGACGCAGCGACCCCAGCCGTACTTAGCCTAAGACTGATGTGAATGTAATCGAGATCGGTCCTGTGCTGGCATAAGGAATATGCGCTCTCGTGAGCTATAGGTTGTTTATTTCGCTGACATGCGTCCATCACTCGCGTTACGATGCAGCTCGAAACGGCTGGGAATGACCGTGTCTCCTGGTTAAGCTGTGGCCAGCATAAGAAAAAAAACGCAACTGGAAACGCCACCACCCACAAGCAATCCAGCCTGAAGCTCATCGTTTGCTCATCAATTCTGACGTGTGGAATAAGAATTCGAGGGTAGCAATGACACGTATACGGGCGTACCACGAATTACAACATTGCGAAGTGAAGAGGCCGTACGCGCGACATTGTTGTTAGTATAATATTCGTGGATAGCGTAATCCCAGCCTGTTGGGCATGGGCAGAACGCCCACGTGTTGCTCAAAACCCACAGTGGGCACTTTGACTTCTGCATTTCAGCACCGGCGATAGGAAACCCCGCAGCACATGGTGAATGTTTGTGCGCAAGACGAAGAATCAGATGAAATGTATTGACTGTTAGTTAGAGCCAACACATGCCTTGCAGTGATGAGTGATGTTGTGGCCTAGATCGGGAAAGGCCGAATCGAATGCATGGCTCGCTTAGGCGCGTACTCGCTCGTCCCACCACCGAAATAGATCATGTGTTTCTGCCATTGAGTCGTAGTTGTTGGATAATAACTTGCAAATGCTCCAAAACAAGCGAGGGCAATGCAATTGGCAGAGTAAATCGATTTGAAAGTAACTTGGTAACCCGATATCGTTGTCCGGGAGATATATCACTATTCAGTAGCAAAGTGGAATGCGACCGAGTGGCCTCAATGCGAGGTCGAGACATGATACGCTTCAAAGCGTGTCAAGGCGCGACAATCGACGAGAATGGAAGTGAGTATGAATTGTTAATTAATGCCCGATGGTAGCCTTATATCCTGCGGTGTTAATAGTTGAAGTGGAAAGAAAAACATGTGTGATTTGCAAGTTGGGATGTGAGGCGTTTTGGTGTGCGGATGGCTTCGATTCTGGCCGGGCGCGGCAGGCCGAAGGCGCGAACCCTTTGTCGATGTTCGGCAAATTACAAGGGACGCGGATGGGTTGATGGTTCCTAGTCGGACTTGAAGGATAGCTGCAATGCAGATGCATCAACTCGAAACATCTTGGCCATAAATTCAAGAGTTTGGGACCACTATCTTGAATGCGACACACTTATGGCTCGAAATGCGCGAACAGCAGACAATGCAACAGACTCGACATGTCAAAGTGATATTACGTTGGCTAAGAGATTACAGGCGCGAGTGCGGCGATTGGCCGCATTTCCGGGCGATCCCTGCACTCGGCGGACGAGAACAGGAAGAGGAGGAGCAAGTAGCTTAATTGATCGCCGGATCGGTGAAGGAGGGTGGGAGCTGATGGAAGAAAGGCGAGAAGGCGAGGACGAGGACGGATGAGCTCGAGAAGGGGGGACGGGGGGACGGGGGGCATCGCAGAGGGTTTGGGTGAGAGAATTCGATTTCGAGACGGAGGCGCATGATTTGATCAAAGTTGGAGTATGCAAATGCTGGCGTGCAAGTGTCGGCCAATCAGAAAATTCGACTTGAACAAATCGGGGACTACGATACCTACACTAGGTGCTGGAGATAGTGACGGATGGCCTGGTGGGACAAGACTTGGGCCGGGGGAGCACGAGGAGAATGCCAGATGCCACCCACAATGCCATCACAGAGGATGGGCGAGACGCAGAGTTGAGCGACTGCCCAGGCTCCAAGATCACAACTGATCCCGGCTGGGTACCCAATCAATAAGCTCTGAATTGTCTGATTGGCCGCGTGGGAACCGGGAGAGGCTGTGCGATGTGTCAACCCAGAAGACAACCCAGAAAAATAGGCGCACTTGCGACTGCGCCTAAGCCTAATGGGGCAAAACAGCAAGTGTTTCAAAGAGGTCAAGCCAGCATCGCCGCCTGCTACGAGTTGGGCTACTATTCGCTTACCCTGTTCCCTCGACCATTCATGAGAAGAGGGAACATGCAAGACAACATGCCGTGCCGAGATCGAAGTGGGTAAAAACACACGATGGGTGCTATCGAGACATGCACCAGCTCATCATATATGTGGTAGATCCATGATGCTACTAGGTATAGTAGAATAGATAAACAAGCATGCCACATTCCACCTCGGCTTGAACTGAAAGGACGAGAGGTTGATAGATAGACAGACGGACAGACGGGGATAATACGCTTATTCAATCAAACATGGCAACATGGCAGCGATAGTCCCATAGGAGAACAATGCATGTACATGTCAGGAAACGAGGAGGACTGGGGTGTATTGTGAGTCGGGCATGAGAGAGGAGAGAGATGTATACTACATACAACATCAGCAAATGAGAAAAAGAATGAGATGAGACTGGGTCAAGAAGCCTGAATGAGTAGCATGATGGAGTAGTAGGTAGCATGTTAGGTAGGACCGTAGGAGGGATAGTAGGTAGGTAGTAGGTATCGAAAGGGAGAAAGACAATTAACGGGACCTGCTGGCAGCAACCCCGACAGGGCTGTTAGGCCAGCCGGGGCCGCGCCTGGATCCTCCCACCCAAAGCCGGCCAGCACAAAAAAATGGTTTTACTGATTGTGCTGTGCACCTCCCACCCCCCCACTTTACTATAAGAGCTCACCTGCTCGCCGACGCGCCGCCAGCGGCACCTCC
Source organism: Xylaria telfairii (assembly GCA_022495065.1). Taxonomy (NCBI): domain Eukaryota; kingdom Fungi; phylum Ascomycota; class Sordariomycetes; order Xylariales; family Xylariaceae; genus Xylaria; species Xylaria telfairii. The sequence goes on along the minus strand of MU383953.1, from coordinate 99,241 downwards.
CTCCCCTTCTCGTTTTCCTCCCATCTCTCTCTCTCACTCGTCGCGTTGCAAAACAGCCATCCATTACTTGATATTCCTTGAACCGGGTCATTTAGGATCCTGTCTATCAATTCATCTACTCCGCAACACCGCTTTTAACCCCATTTTCGTCCAATTCCATCTTTCGCAATGGCTCCCAAGAAGACAGAAGGCGGCGCCGCTGCTGCCCCCAAGGCTAAGAGCACTCACGCTTCCTACCAGGTATGTGCAGCCACGGGTTGCATCATGTAACTCGGCCAAGTCTCATTGCACCGAGCACTAACTGTTTGCAGGATATGATTACCGATGCCATAGTTGCTGTAATGCCCCCTGTTCCTTTGTTTCCGGCGCATCGGGTCTAGCTGGGCCTGTTTGTCAGTTGGATGCGTGATGCACTCAGAAGAGTGTATTCTCGTGTTGCCATACATCCGTTGGTGTATCGCTCCGGCACTGTTTTCATATTATTTGTCAACATGACTAATTCTTTTCTTTGCACTGCAGCTCAAGGATCGTACTGGCTCTAGGTATGTACTATGTTCTCCATGGGCCAATCAATTCCTACATGGCCAAGAAGCCAATGCAATGCTGACGACTCACAGCCGTCAATCTTTGAAGAAATATGTCAAGGCTAATAACACCATCACTGCCTCTGATAATATGTTCGACTCCCTGTTCAATAAAGCCTTGAAATCGGGTGTTGATAAGGGCATTTTCGAGCAACCTAAGGGTATGTGGTCTGGTCCACTGGTGGTGGCGTTGAATAGGTCATCGATAGCTCTAACATCATAAAAGGACCATCGGGTACCACTAAACTGTCTAAGAAGCCCAAGCCCGCCGCTAAGCCTGCGCCCAAAAAGGAGGGCGACAAGGAAGTGAAAAAGGCTGCTCCTAAGAAGGAGAAGGAGGCTGTTAAGAAGGCAGCTACAACCAAGAAGCCCGCCGCTAAGAAGGAGAAGGAAGCTAGTGAGAAGAAGCCTGCGGCGAAAAAGGCTGCTGCCCCAAAGAAAGCTGCCCCCAAGAAGGCTCCTGCAGCCAAGAAAGACGTAAGTCATATTCAACAGTGCTTGATGACATTGCGTTAACACATCGACAGGCCCCTGCAGCTGCCGAGAAACCTGCAAGCTTGACTAAAACTAAGTCTGGTCGTGTTGCGAAGACATCGGCTAAGCCTGCTGGAAAGAAGGCTGCACCAAAGACGGCTGCACCTAAGAAAGAAAAGGCACCCAAGAAAGAAGCCAAGACTGAAGCCGCAGCATGAGAGGTTCTGTCTTGATTTCTGTGAATTGTCTTTCCAGGTTGGGCTTGGTGGTTAACTGGCGTTTGGGGTACTAAGGTATAAAGAGATGTGCGCATATGCATGTGTACGGCTTGTTATGCAAGGGGTTCGGGGACACATGTTTGATATTATCAGGATGGGATGGGTGGCTTGCCTTCAAGGTATTTCATGAATCAGGGAGCGTGTTGAGCCACAATGCTACCGATTAGCAGGCGGTAGATTCGAATGTTGGCGTGGGCGGTTTGCACATATTCTCTGGTCACAATATTCTGGAGCAAAGGGTTTGACGATTGACGATGCTACACCCTGTAATTATTATACCAATGGCTTCTGCACTGTTACATTTATCAGGGTCTTCATCCCAGATCTCAAACGTGAATTGCATGGCATTTTGGTCTGGAGTACCTACAGCTATGGGTCCCTTTTTTAGAACCGGGGAAGTATAGGCATGGGACGCGTTCTCTGATTGTGGTGGGTCAAGGAGTGATGTGTTGTTGACATTGACCCGAAAACGGAAATCAGCTTCTATTGTTGTCTAAGTAAGTGGAGGTGCTAATCACGTGTGAGGGGCTTTTTACGTCCCTGCCCCGTGGGAGTGGGAACCAAAGCTAAAAAGTGCCTACCTAGGAGATGGATAACAGTCGGGTTTGCACTAACCATAATGGCCAGTGCCTTACTCCACTTTGGCTCTTTTAAACATGCCGCAAATGGAATGACCAAACTATGGTGTCATTGTTCGATTGTTCGGGCTTGGCTTGAATGTAACAAATATACCGAGAACCTGATCTAATCAATACAAAAGATCATCTTGGCTGCCAGTCCTGTGACCCAAGAAATTGTAGAAATAGGAGATGTTGTCTGCGTGCGTGGTGTAGACATAGTATAGAAAGATACTCGGTATATTAGGTATAGACTTAGTTGGTACATTGTGTTGTACACCACGTGCATACTGCATGTCTTGTCACCTTGCTGTCGATCGATGTTTTGCAGCCTTTGCCGGGACCACCCTTGCTGCAGGAAGATGGCTCTGTTTCTGTTAGCAGCGTGTAAAATTCATGCCTACCTACTGTATGATCTCTTTTATTTTTATTCTTTTAACATTGATAATTATAAACTGTTGCGAGTTTAAATGAGTCTTTTTCTTGGCAGCATTTATATGTCCTAGTATAAGCCCGAACTATCACAGGTGTAACATTACACTACCTACTTACACTACCTACTCGTGGTGACTTCAATTTCATCTCATGTACTGTATATAGAACATGGCATAGGTATAGATAAGTGCCTAACTCATCTTGAGGTACATGTGTACAAGAAGGTTGTGGAAACGTGTGTTTAAGCTTACTTACAGAATATCTACTATAACCCTTAAGCTCCTGAGTCAATACTCTTATATTAGATAAGGTGAATGTGATAAGGGTTCACGAATCAATGCAGGCACGCCATTCACGTAGAGGAACATTGAGCTTATGCTACCTACCGCTGTAAATCTAAATAGAATGACAGATCATTATTAAATATTCCGTACTCGACGGAACAATGAGACATGGGTAGCTACAGTATAATATGTAAGACTTGTACTGTACGTGATTCCCAGGTACATACTGTAGCCTGTCTGTGTATAGGGGCTACAATATAATACAGTAATTGAGCAGGGCTGATAGGGCTCATCAGCTAGAGAGCATTTCTTCAACTCCCACGCACCGACTTTAACTGCCCAGGTACCTTAATACTACCATGTGTTCTTGGCAACGTCAAAGATGTCCACGTTGTGGTGGCTAATATAACCATGTGTTTACCTGGAATTGGCGTGAAGTACTGCCCGAACAGACAGCAGTTGCAGGCAGCAACTTGCCCTTAACTTGGGTACGGTAGCATTACTGTAGCCTAGCCACTGGCAGCCCGCGCCCTGTCCCGCCCTGGCTTGTCACGGGTCCTGCGCAATACAGTACCTACCTACATGTACCTAGGTAGGTACAGCATAGGTAGGTACAGTACGGGCAGCAACACCAACTATCGGCCGTATCGGAACGTCGCCCTCTCGCCTTATCGAGCAATATCGTCCCTCCGCGCCAACCAGTCATCCTGTTGCTCGTTCTTCCCCGGCATTCCACCCCCACAGCCGGTTCTTCCGCTACAATCTGCAATCTACAGTCAACACAATCCAGGCCGCCGCGCTGCCCCTGCCTTGTGCTCCCGTGCGCGTATTATGTGGTGCATTCCCATCCCGTGCGACTTGTGTGCACGCCAACAACCCACAACCAGGCAGAGCGAGCTGAGTGGTGGCCAGCATCCAGCCCACCGAGAGTTGCACAGCGCCGACTGAACCGGCCTGGCCCGACCTGACCCAACCGAGTGCGACCGACCCAAGCCGACATCGACGCCGACGTCGACATCGATATCGATATCGACCACAGCCGACCTTGGTATTGGTAGTGGTAGTGGTAGGGCATCGGCGCTGGCATCGTTGACGCTGTTCGCGTAGGCTGCCTGCCGTCCTCCAGCCAGCGAATCGACGTGTGCGCCAGTGTCCGCCTTGCGCCCACGGGGCTTGTCATGGCTATAACCATGACATAGCTCCCTCCAAGATTGTATCGAACTCTCCAATCCGGCTCTGCCACTGCTACTGCCACTGCCACTGCCTCTGCCTCCCGCCATGTCCTCAAACGGGCAGCCATTTGGCACCAACAATCCTTTCCGCCGGAAATCCGGTGCGGTATCTGTGAACCCCGCCACGTCTTCCTCGGGCTCCAACTTCGGCGTCGACGAGCCACTCACTTCACTCACAACCACAACCCGGCCTCCTTTCACTACATTCAAGTCTGGTGTGACAGAGAATGAGAGGCACGATGAAGAAGAGCAGTCTGTGCAACAGAAACCCAAGAAGATTGTCAAGAAAGTGCGCGTACAGTCACCGCCCCCTTCCTCGCCCGAAGATGCCGTCCCTGTAACTCGATTCCCTGCACCAGGGCGGCTCGATGATGATGATGATGATGACGACGACGATGATGATAGCGAGAGTAGTTCGATCAAAAGCGACGACCCGTTTGATGCTGCATCCGTTGACCCAGACAGTAACCTTACCACCGAGCCTCCTGTCCCGCAACAACCACCAAATCCCTTCGCTAGGACCCTGCAGGACATTGAAGGAAGAGGTGAGGTATATGATGCTAACGCCACTACCACGGCGACAAGCGCTTCCAAGGGATCGCTCGACGTTGATTCCTTCAAGCGTCTGCTTTTGACAGGCTATACGAATCTACCTAATCCGGCTCAGATAGCCATAGATTCAGTTGGAAAACCCCCGGGGGCCGCTCACACTGTTGGGACTCTACAGGATGGTGCCAGTGCGACGGACGCGAGTTCAATATCGAAACAATCCGTCTTGGATGCTCTACAAGAAACACCCAGGACGTCTCATGAGATATCCGAGTCTGAAACGCAAGACCGTAAAGGCGTTTTGCCTTCATCCCCATTAACGGTTGCCCCATCTACCTCCGCGCGCAAAAAGCCCCCCCCTCCCAGCTCCAGGCATGGCAAGCTTATTAAGATTGATCTGGGGGCTAACTCGAACTTTCGTGGTGCACTACCTACAGCTTCATCCGGGCCTCCTAATCTCCCTTCTCCATTGGGAGTGGTTCCCCGGAAAGCTAGCTCTGAGTCGGCAACAACATTACATTCACCCCAGGGAACAACAGACGTAAACAAACCACTTCCCGCGCCGCCTTTTCGTGCAGTTGCAGATGAAGATGTTGAATCTCCATTTGATCGCGAGGCAGCCGGAAAGGTGCCAGAGCTATTCGCGGAGCTGCAGGCCCATCCTAGACCACCAACACCTCCGCCTACAACCCGAAGCCGTTCTGGGTCTCAAACCAGCACTCAGTCCCGCAAACCTGCGGCGCCCCCGCCACGTCGACATGGGAGAAGTGATAGCAAAGCACCGTCCATCTACCACAGTAATACTAATGAAGATCCTCCAAGATCATCCATGGAGTCCAGCCAATCTCGGACGGATAGTCTACGCATCGGTGTGAATTCCGCTCCGGCCCCACCTCCTCCACGACGGCCTGGTCATGTGCGACAGGATAATTCGTTCGCAGGCATCAACTATGGAGATTATTCGGCTATGAGTCCTGGTTTGAGTGAAAAGGAGCGAAGCCCCCTCGGAAGCATTTTCACCCCCATAGCTTCCCCTGGTGTCCAATCTAGACATTCACATAGCCTAAGCAAAGCCACGCCTGGCGTTAATGGACAAATTAAAATAAACCCGCCGCCGCCGCCGCCGACGAGGAAACAGAGCATAAGACGACCACCCAGTGTCAGGAGTATGGAAAGTAGTACTGGCCCGGCTCCGGTTAGGAGAGTGAGCAGAGACAAAGAGGGCGGAGCGCTACCGCCACCTCCCCCACCACCAAGAGCCCGGGGTAGTAGTCGAAAGGGGAGTGCTGGCTCTTTGACGGTTGGGAATGGTCATGCTATGCCTACCACAATGGAAAATGGGAAGCACGGGGAGGAGATCCTGGCGGATTTGGATGCTTTGCAGAGGGAGGTAGAGGAGCTAATGAAGAAGGCTGCTAACTAGTTGGTCACATCTCGTTGTCTCTCGGCAATCCCTTGCGGAGGATAATTCGAAGTGCGGTGGTAACGCAGATTGCATCGAGCATGGATATGAGGAAGCACTTATCTTCTCTTGAAGTCTCCCCGTCTTACGGTGGCGGGGATTAAAGAATCGGGCGATGTTGAAAAACGCTGGATAATGGATACGAGGACTTCCGTATATGGATGGGACGTGAGTTTACGTACAAGTTGGCGTTTGTATAATAAAGGAGTGGTCTTGATTTGCAGCATCTTGGAGTCTACGCTTGGACTACCTAGCTACTCAATTTGCAGTTAGTGGCTACGGCGATATAGATCGTCGATTGTGACGGAATACAATGGCTGTAAAAGCCTTGAAATTGGCTTTTCATGTTGTTTTTATAAGATCGACGCCTGACGTGACGGCTAGCAATTTGGAAGAATAAAACCTGTAGCGATGCGAGAGACATAAGGGGGAGGTATCGTATACCATGGTGGAGGGTCTTTGAGGATGACAGTGCAGCATATTATCTTCAGGTATTGATATGTACTATAATTTGTTGTCATGCTTCACATTGGTGAGGTGCAAAGCTCAAAATCGAAGAAGGTTGAGAGTGCTCGTATTCAACTAATAGTTGGTGTGTCGGTTATATTACTTCTAAAGGCCAATCGGTACTACTTACCCCTCCTAGTCATAATATTCTCCCCGATATCAACGTGGTGTATATTTGCTGCTATATTTACGATCTTCACTGTCATTTTTCCTTCCTTATACGGTACAGATCGCTCAGGATAATATCCGTGTGGGTGTTTAGTGAAGAACGTAGGCAAGTAGTAATCACCCACGTCAAGGTCTTCTAGCAAATACACTGGAACCTTCATTATCTTCAGCGGTCAAACGTTAAACACGTATCAAAAACTTTCGCAGGGATATTGACTCCATATATATACCGTTAATATTGACATAGTATTAACGGCGACGTTTTTACTTGTGTGATAGAAAGGTCTCGACGCGTCGAAACAGCTCGGGACAGTAAATGCTAGTTAATAGAAGTCTTCAACGTCCTCTACGAAAAGAGCTATTTTCGCTAGTTATAGGGGGAAAGCCCTGTGAAGAGCTAAGAAAAGCCTGAGATGATTGTCTGAGTTCCTATTACGGGCAGCAAAACATGGAGATAGGCTAGCTATGCAAGGGGGAAGGGGAAAAAATATAGCATCGCTGGCAAAGAGTGTCAGCCTACATAGCTATTTAGAAAATTGCTCGGCCTACCGATGTCATTAACCTGCAAGGTCGCGTGATGGATTGCGGGATGTCAACAGCACCCACAGGGGGGAAATGGGCTTAATATTATTTTCCATTGAGCCCTAGGCGCCAACCAACAGGAATCACCGAAGCAGCCACGGTGGAAAAAGGGACGACGCCTTCAATGTAGTAATTCTAGGCTAAATGCGTAAGGCTGTCGAGAAAACTCTATATCCTCCTAACATAAGGCTAGAAGTTTTTCCTTGGTAGAGAGAATGTAGCAGGGGAAACCTGATAGTGATACAGTCGTGGGTATCAAGTTCCTGCCTATATCATGGGGAACTAAAGCGTATGACTATGTAATGGGATCCTGTTCTTTAATTACAATGAGGTTTAATACTCTCATACGCCTTTCTATCTGCATGCGCGCGTGAATTATAGGTACCTGGACTTGCTTCTTAGCAATATGATATTAATCATGCGTCAAAACTTTTAGTAACTGCCTCGATGTGAAATGTCAATGAATTTACCCTTGACTCTTAAGCTCAATGACATTGAGGAGCCCATCTGCTGTAAATATGAGAGTATCTCCACGGTGAGCTGTCCGGAAGGGGGCCTAAGTGACCGTCGGATTCGTAAGGCGGTCTGTTTGGGTTGTAAGCTACCTTGCACACGAATAAAAAGCATCTTAGCCATATATATCTCGCCGCCATCCTTACGGCCGAACATTCCGGGCCTGTGAAAGAGCAAGTGAGTTGGAGATATTCCCAATAACAGTAAATCTTGGAGAGGAGCACACCTGAATTGCCAGATAGAAGACAATTGAGATTAAAACGCCTTTATTACTGAGGATGCTAGTACAATAAACGAATTCTCAATACCTATACATGATGTAGGTGGTTGATAACGCAGGTAAATAAGGTTGGCTTAAGGCGAACTAGTGGGGTGAAACAGGTATTCGAGCAAAGTTATAAATATCTAACGAATGAATAAACAAACTGTAACATTTAGCAGCACGTGTGGCGGTCTAGCGACATGGGAAATGCGGAAGCAGCCAGTGTGTGCCGTTTCGAAAGAGCGGCTCTACTGCAGAGCTAAGGTGACGCAGGTTCCCAGGGTGCTACGTAGCAAACAGATATCGCCTCGGTCAGTCACACTGCTACACATTTCCTGACACCTCGAACACCAACCGCATTGCTTCGGTGCTTACACTGAACCAAAGTAAACCATAATAGCTACAAGATTACGCAACTTCAAGTGGTACCACTTACACAACTATCTGTTGTGGACTATACTTCTGCCACCCTTCGTCCTGCTGCGCCGGTGACACTCCACGCACGAAACAACACCGCCCGTATTCACTGCAAAACCGACGCATCTGGCGGCTACATGTTGACCAAAGCAGGATGGAGGACCTTCGTGATGCCCAGAAAACCGTTTCGGAATTCACCAAGTGGATAGAGAATCTCCGCCCTGAGAGGAGTGCCTCTCCTACGGCGAAGCGACCTGGTCTTCTCAACACACGCAGCGCTTCTGATGCTTCACAGAAAAGCGTAAAATCCTCTATAGGTTCTCTCTGGCGACCTAAGAACCTGAAGAAGGGCTGGGACGAGACTATGGAGGGCATCTGTATGTAGAGACCTAAATGACCTAGAGATCTAATATCCCGTCTCACATTCATCCTTCCACTGGTCTATACTACCTCACCAACGATATGTATTATAATCACATGGAGCAGTTTAGTCTTCTGCACACCAAGGTTTTCATCCCCAAGCTACATATACGATTACTAAATATATCTATAGTGTGGAACGAGCTCGAGCAATTGCAGACCGGGGTGGCAAATCAGTTCAAGGTCGACCAGACTGCATTCAAGGAGTACATAAGCTCGCCAGAAATGATGGACCTTGGAAGCGAGTTTGTGCGGCACTACAACGAGAAACTGGCGAAAGAGAAGCCTTACTGGGTGGCCGAAGACGTTTTCTTCAACCTACAGACTATAAAACAGTTAGTCACTCCATTATTTCCCCCTTTTGGCGGGTTTCGGGGCCTCATTGCTCCCTGCATGCCCCCAAAACATGAGCTGAAATCTTACTCTTTTCGGTAATTACTAACTCCAGCGTGTAAAGTGGAGACAAGGAAGCCGAATTATGGGCCGGGGCGAAGGTCTATAAGAAAGAATGGGAACTTGCCGACCACCTCATCCGCTTTATACTGCTCGCCGATCAGTTTCGTGCATGCTCGGGTCAAGAGAAGTGGACTGCTTGGGCCTGGACCTTTCCCATGATGGTTGGGTTCTACCTCGGTGTCTTGCGCTGCTACACCACTCGAGAGGCAAAGAAGCGAGAGCTGACCGCGTGCTCTGCTGGTTCTCCAACTGTCTCTGATGGGAAAAGGAGCCTAGGACGCGACCTATCCTCACCAACGGCACAAAACGAGAAAGACAAGAAAGAGGAGGAAGGGGAGGAAGAGAGGGAAGAGAAGGAAGCGAAGCAAGACCACGAGATGATTGGTTCGGCGTAGGTTCTTTATTGGCCACGAGACATCAATCCAGCTGATTTCATGGCCTAAGCAAAATACACGAACGAAATGTGCGATGAGGTAGGTACCTCACCTACCTACTAGGTAGATTAGGTAGGCAGTATCCAGTAGAAGCTCGAACTGTACAAGTATATCGCGATAGCAATTTCAAGCAAGGTTTACAGAGACAGTTACATTCCAGGGCGGTAGAGAGCTCGTACCTACTCATTAGACACTAAAAACGCACCTTGTAGCTGAGATTAAAATCAGTAATTAAACCGAGCCGTCGCAACCGATCAAATGAAAATTAAGATATGAACGAGGTATGAGGTATGGATGATTGAAGGTAAAGGGTGCGCGCGAAGTTGCCGGGACATTCATGTGAAGATTGATTACCTGTACTCTACCTCCTTATAGTGCCCTACATGTACCTATCTTCAATTGATGCTCCCGACCTACATAGTAGGTAGGTAGGTACGAAGGTTGCATGTACATATGTGGTAGACATACATAACGTACGTACTCTATTCATGACGTAGGTGCCTACCTGTACACCTCAAGTAGGTAGGTATCTAGAATCAATACCTATATGTAGGTAGGTACTACTGGGAAAGAAGTGCAACTGGTGGTAGGCAAGTTCAACTATCGGTAGGTACATGTAGTTATTTTGGGCTTGTGGCGCAGGCACTAGGTTAGGTATCTGACGCGACCACTCGGAGAATGCTCCGCTAAGCCACAATTTAACCTTTGGTCGCAACATCTCATCCTTTCCCGTCTCCGGCGTTGCTACCTTATTTTCTTCACCCGCGTTTGTCGCATCTCTGAGATGCCGTCTTTCCCATCTCCATTCGGAAACCCTAGCAAACTACATCACATGCGCATTCAACATCGAGAGGACAGAGATTTTCACTACTCAATCTGAGCTTCTTTCAAGCCTCTCTCGCCAGTCTTGGCTAGGTACTTCCTTTCACCTAAGGCGCATCTCATCATGTCCGACCTGTCCGACCGCGACGATGATCTGTCGTCAGATGTTGCCAGCACCCCAATCGAACAGGACTCCGACGAGTCTGGATCCGACCAGGAGGCTGGCTTCTTCGAGTTGGAGGCAGAAGAATCTGACGGCTATGAGGAGGATGAAGATGCGAATGAGAACGAGAATGAGGTTGATGACGACTATGATGACCATTCCGAGCACTGCTCTTTCCCGCAGTTCTCTCGCTTGCCACCAGAGCTTCGTACTATGATATGGGAAGCTGTTGACCCGGATTTAAATTCCAAAGCAAGGGTTCTAGACTTCATCGCCATCAAAAACACCCGAGAAGATGGCGACTTGGATCTTTGGGAGTCTGCCACATTGGCGCAACAAACTGCACCAGCAAGGGCGCTGCTTGCAGCCCACAGAGAATCTCGTCGCATCGCTTTGGGACACTATCCGGATGCCATCCAACTCAGACGTGGCCTCGGCGAGATCCGCTTCAACAGTACCAACGACATTATCCTTCTTCATCTACCTCAAAACCTCGGCGGCTCTGACCTGAACGGGCTAGGCCGGTGGTGTAGTAAGATCAAGCACCTCGCCTTCGACAATGGTTTAGAGTCCTACCCCACCCCACGCGATCTTCCAACTCTGGATCATCCTCCACAAAGTCTCGAAACCATCTTCTATTGTTTTGAGGCTAGCACCCTTGGAAAGCGGCTACTTGATTGGTCCGTGGCCGAATCCTCTAAGCAATTTTATGTTGAAACATTCGAGGAACGGCCCGGCCTTGGCGAAGACTTCAAGGTGCTATATTGCTGGCCTGATACGACAGGACATACGGACTTCGCTGATCGTGTTGGCTTTGACTACATGATGAAGTTCCCAGGTATGCCTGCCATTGCCTCAATACCTGTATGGCCAATGGCCCAGTATTCATCCGACAATGGTCTTTTTTTGTACCACAAGGCGAAACGATTCTATGAATGGAATGTTGGTCGAGAGCGTGGATCCGCATCGCCTCTTGAATCGTCGGAGGGCGAATCTTTCTACGAATCTGAACCAGATGATTATGCATTAGACGGCTTCGTTGTGAATAGCTCTTCAGAGGAAAGTGAAGAAGCCAGTAATGATGAAGACGATGACCTCAACATTGATGGACCCCGTATTTCGAGCGATCATGGTGGTTCATCCGATAGGGACGAGTACGAGGAAGATGTCCGATTCAACCAACATCTTGACGATTTCAATGGCTTCTCGCCTCTTCAAGATCCCAGCGATGATGAGGCGACTGGTAACCCAGTGAATGTTACATCTATGGCCCATGACGTCGAATCAAACGAGGATCATATCTCAGATGCACCATTACTTGCGGAACATACGCGTGTGACAAAACAGTCTAATAGACGCAAGCGCCATATCGTGTCATCTGATGACGAATTTGATGGCGATGATGGCGCTGCATCTCCCATTGAAACTCATTCTCGGGTTACAAAACGCGCACGATTTGCGGTCTCGGATAGTGAGGGGGAGGAAGATGGCAGTGGAATTGGTGTTGGACCTGAGGTGGAGGGACCTTCCCGCTTTCGGAAACGCGGACGGATTATTCTCTCAGATAGTGAGGACGGAGAAAACGACAACGATAGACATATTCACAACGAAGGACACGAGCCATCCGAACACTGTCTTGATGGTGACGAAGACGAGAATGAAGATGAAGACGACGATGAGGGAAGCGAGGAAGAGCAAGAGGAGGGGGAGGAAGATGACGATGATCACGAAGATGAAGAGGAATCACGAGCCCCCAAGCCCCTGTCTCTGTTAGCCAAGTTACGCCAATTCCGTTCTGATGTTCCGGTCTCTCCCGAAGGCGAGTCCCCGGTCTCAGCTGAAGAATATGACGGGGAATGTTACGAAGATGAGAACGAAGGACGATTCTCCGATGCCGAATTTCCAGAGTCGGCTGATGAGGAGGGTGACTACGATTGAGCTTGATTTTTGGGGATTTTGCTCTGAGCAGCGCAGTGATCAGGTTAGATACAGCAGTAGCGGTCTTGATAATAGGTAGCATACAAGACTAGGGTTTGGAGAGGGTAATAAATATGTGCATAGCACGTTTAAATGCAGTATACCTATGTAGGCTGATTCTAGTAGCCTGCGATAGCCCTTGGCTAATCCCGGGAGACTTAAATTGCTATCTTTTAGTGAAATCTCAGCCTGGAAATATACTTAGGTATGTTTCAGAATAATGGCGAAATCACTTCGGATTTTCGGACCAAGTATCAGTCTGGCACACAACCACCGCTAGTGGCCATAAAGGGGAGCTTGGAGTTCTATTAGGTGGCTGCGTGGCGGAAAGTAAGGCCGTTCGATCATGATCTGGCGCCGACTCATCGTACGGAGAGAATACGGACGGCCCATCTTGGACGGTAGGAGTCGGGGCCAATTTTATATCTTGATCCGTAGTAACACGAGATTGAGAGCTTGTAGGAGTGTGACCATCACTGTCTGTGTCCTGATCCATATTGTGAGAGGCATTCATCAATAAGGACGCGATTCCATGATTATATCTGTGATACTCACCGCTTGCACCTATATCGCCTGCGGAATATAAAATTATAACCTGAAATCTCGTCTCCTTAACCTCGGGCAACCTGTACTCGCCTTCTTCTACCGGTGCTGGTGGGAATCTGACGGCGAACACCAATAACACTCCTACTAGTCGACTTCGCGGCGGAATTCCCGTACAATTTCAGCGCTGCCTTCGTCTTAGCATTGTTTAAGTCTAGAGTGGCCGTGTTCGCTAAGGTTAGCAAGTTTCCGAACGCAAAGTAAAACTTCAACAAAGCGTGCTCTCTTTAGCGTCGCCGCTCGTATATTCAACGACCCTAGTGCACTAGTCCTAATACAATACCATTGGTAGGGCGATGTCCGTACGATTCGACATGGCCAATCCACTCGTTCAGTGTCAGTCGCGGATGCTAGTAAGCTCGGCAATGTCAAAAGTCTGCTCGTTTGAAGAAAAAAGATGAGATGCGGCGGCAACAGCGATACGGGCCGAGGACAGTCTTGAGAGTGCCCATGTAGGCGACAATAATGTGACCCTGTGCAGGTATCCTTGGGCGATGGTCGACATAATGTGCCGTGGAGACGAGAATGAGCAATGGAACTGAAAAGACTCTTGATAGGCATAATATGCGACAAGATCCCCCATATCGCAGCGGTGAGCCGTAAAGATGTTGTGCTGGCGGGTTGGAGCTCTTGGTTTCATTATCCGTATTGCTAAGTGCCATCTTGGACAGGGCAGGAATCGGGGATGTATGTATAGTAGGTTCGTTACAGTAGCTACATGTATCTCTGGGACATTTCTAGGGTATCACAATCCTAAATTAATAATAGAATAGCAGGTAGATCCCTCTCAGCAAATACTTACTCCGTAGGTACAGTAGGTTTGTATTGGGTAACACTAGCACTGTTTGGCGGTCTGCGTTGAAGGATGGGGCGATGCAACAGCAATTGTGAGGAGCCCCGCAATACGTGTATTACCGTTTATAGAGATGTCTTTCCTGAATATACCTAGGTGCCTAGGGAGGCACCTAACTGGGTAGGACCCGATCGGTCCCGTCTGTAGCTTCCAATCCAATTCAAGCTTACAATCCCTGTCAGGTGGTTGTTGCCTAACAGGGAAGAGACGGGACTGGATATAGTGGCAGTACTGTACAGTACACCTAACCTGCTTTATCCATGCTGCTAGTCTCATAAGAATGCGAACAGACACCAGCCCGAGTCAAGGGCTTTCTTACAAACACCCGTCCATTATCTAGCCATATACTCTCACCAAAATGAGCCATATAAACTCTGATGGGGTTTGGAGGCAACACCTGTATCTCCAGACTCGGCTGAAGGAGAAGAACGGTCGCATCCGCCTGCTTACAATCCAACCACGCCAATACACGGCGTCGAGGACCGAAGCGCCACCGAACACGATACATTGTTTCTTGAGACTGGCAGAATTGAAGGAGCATGCACAGTTCACTGCCGTCTCACATCGCTGGCACGCTACAGATGCAGTCGACGAGACCAAGTCAGTTCTCGTGAATGGGGCAGCCGTCCCGGTCTCGCTCGGCTTATTTGAGGTTCTTCGACATCTTCAAAGAGAGGCCGAGGCCGTCGTGGTCTGGATTGATGCACTCTGTCTAAACCATACAGATGCGAATGAGAAGGAGAAGTCTATACAGGTCGCGCAATTGCCACAGATCTTTGCCGCCGCAGAAAAAACGTTCATATGGTTGGGCGGCACAGCTGACAGGAGTGATGAGGCTGTGAAAGTCTTGAGACGGCTTACTGAAGAGCACCTTACGCTCAGTGCCTACGTAGCAAACTGGACTCCTCAATTAGGCCTTCAACTCGTTCAGAAGATTCTTCCCTCTAGATTCGTCAGCTCTGGCCCTTCTACGACACCCGGAAGCAAAGAACCACTGGAGTTGCAACAGGAACTCGAGTCGCTTCGGGCGCCACTCAAAGCCCTGATGGAACGCGAGTATTGGATCGACCTGTGGTCACTGGTTGAGCTCTGCCTGTCTACTAAGGGGCTCGTCGTCTGTGGGAGTCACGGCTTGGCACTTGATCACTTCTCTTCAGCCGCCAGGGCGTTAGATCATATTATCAACCATCTGACATATTCGAAATGGCTTGCGGCCGCCACCAATCCAACAGCGACAAGCGGACAAAGTACCGTGCTAAGTAGTGAAGAGGTGTCCAACCTCTCCCAGTCACCTGCTCTCCGAATTCTCAGTTGGCGTGATGACTATCGAAAGGACACGGACTCCTGGCTTAAATCGCCCGACAACCCTCTATTTACCCTGGTTAGTCCTCTGGAGCCTTTATTCCCCCCTTTTGGCGTGTCTTGGAGCCCCAAATTGCCTTAATGGGCAGTTTCTGCTCCCGCTACTCTTGCATGTTCCCAGCACCCTGAATAATTTATCACTATAAGCAAACATTATTAACTCCAATGTTATAACAGCTTAGCCGTTTCTATGCTGTTCCTGTAAAAGGTCAGCTCCCCCTCCGGGTCGGCAATCCCCGCGACAGAGTCTACGCTTTAGCATGCCTGGCAACCGACATATCACAGTTGGGCATCGATGTGGACTATAGCAAAGACGTTAATCAAGTGTATGCCGAAACCTCGGCAGCGTTCCTTTTAAAACATCCTAGGGTCTTACAACTAGCTCGTGGTACAATGAGTGCAGGCAATGAATTGACGTCGTGGGCAATCGACTGGGAAAACGTGCGATTACCACATTCATATCTAGGATCTTCGGAACGACCTTTCAACGCCTGTGGACCGTAAGTCATCCTCAGAACTGTTTTCTTCTTGTTGGCAACTTTCGGAGAACAAGATTATCTCTTTTATGCCAAGACAGTGTTAGAAGCTTTTGATATTCTCACAAATCATGCTTTAAATAGCAATAGCTGACAACGAGTTCTCTAGTGCGGACATTCGTTACTACCGCGCCGATATGGGCACACCAGGCCAAATCTCTCTAAAAACCGGCATTGTGGACAAGGTACAAGAAGTTGGGACACCATATCAGCTAGATGAACCGGAGAGTGTCGATCGGCAACGCACTTATCTATCAGAAATCAAGCAATTCTGGGAGGATTCAACCGCGTCTATCAGTTCGCCTTATTTTGCAGAGCAGGCAGCGGTCGCGCTGGCTAAGATTCCGGTTGGTGATATTGAAACCAACCCCGCCTCTCACACGCTTGTGAGGGCATCTACTTTTACGGTCGAGGGGTATAAGAGCACTGTCGAAGCTCTATTCCCTGCCGAGAGTACTGAGGATGAAGCTCCTGTAGAGATGCAAGAGAAGGAACAGCAGCCGGAGGAAGCGAAACTCCCCAAGCCTGGTTTGAGCATACCGTATGTTGCGGCTATGACACGGATGGTGGGACGCCGGCCATTCAAGTCGAATAATGGGTATGTCGGACTAGGGCCCACGGACCTCGCGGTTGGCGACACGATCGCTATTCCTTACGGTTCACCGGTGCCTTTCGCTTTTAGAGAGGTTAAAGAGAGAGAAGATTCCACATATCGCTTGGTGGGTGAGTTATTTGTTTTTGGGATCATGGACGGCGAGTTCATGAAAGTGCACAGACAGGAGACGGTGTTGCGTATTGTATAGACTAGATTGTGGTTTTGGTTCACGGCTCACTACCTGCGAGAACGGGTTTTTATGCTTATTGGATTGTTATCATAACGGGTTTTTACCATGGCGCGTACTATAGGTTTTCGGACTCTCTTGGCATTGGCTCCTGTACGGTGGAAGCGGTGCTGGTGGCCTATTTCTGCATGTAATAGAATTATACCCTTTACATTCCCTTTAATGTCAGGCTGTTTCTATTAACAAGGCTGTGACGAGAGGCTAGGAGCAGAAATCCCGTGCGTTTCTGGGGGGGTATGCTATCACATCACGACTGGATATGATCTTGGTCGTCCTCATCTATTTGATCATCATGTTTATATTGAGGTTTCGAATTTCCTCTATTAACGGCTCCTGACTTTTGCGCTAACATAGTTTCCATGACGGAGACATAGCAAGCCCCAATCTCAACATACCTAAGCACTAACGTCTCGTGCCTTCTAGGGCAAGTGGCCTGATACAGGAGTGCGGCCATAACCACCTTGAATATATCTTCATCTTTGTGTATATGTAAGGAGAGTATCAATGCCGACCCGGCACATGGAGGTTAGGTAGGATGAGCTCCCTAGATTGAGGAGGTACGTCATCTACTTAATGAGAAAAAGGGAAAAGATAATCTGCCGCCTTCACTGCTTTTTTAGCCCCTCCTAGGAAGAGATGCGGGAAGGATGATACCTAGGTACCTGTAAGTAGTCGTGGGAAGCGGGATTTTTTACAAGCTAGTGCTTCGAATTGAAAACTATAGGCTTCTATGTTTTGTCTTGTTGGAAAGCTTTGTCCTGACCTTAAGAAGGCAGAGCTTGAGAAGTTCAGTGTCTGCAGCTTATCTATTGGTCAGTTCACTGAGACCACAACTCTAAATTTACTGTTCGTGGCTCACGCACCCGAGCCCTGGGATAACGATCTACAGCGATTGAAGCCTCTGAAGAGATTTTAGGATAGTCGAGGAAAGAGGTTTACATAAGCTGGCGACGGGGGTCCAAGGGGTCGAAATGGTCTCTGTACATTTTAAATCGAAGTGCCCTGCACTTTGATTTACAGCGATTTTAAATAGAGCTTGGCCGGCAAAGCTTTCTATTTTAGTGACCACTTGCTTGGCACTGCACGGTTTTTTTATTCTTGCCAGAATGCACACCAGTACTAAAGAAGGCAAGCAGAGAGTACCTAAGCTCTTAACTACATATATCATATGAAATATACCTATAGTAAGGTAGTATTATATCCATCCGCTTGCAGTTTTAGTGAACAATTGTTGGACGAACAATCCTACCTACCCTAGCTCCAAATGACGGGATGTCCCGTCGGATGTTTTATTCGACATGTGAGGGTGGAGTAGGAGTTTCTTGTCGCCGAGTACCTAATACATCGTTGGCTTACGAAACGTGTCCGAAACCAGCTTTGAATCGAAACCCCCTAGAGCCATCGTGATATTCCCTGTCTCTTTTTCTATCTCTGGTCTTCAGAGATGTGGGTAGCTCGGGGATGACGTGGATCCATGTGAGGTGTCGCGAACCGCTGTTACTTGCACCCTGTGAACAATGACACTTAAGAGCCTAGGCGCTATTTCTGTAGGGGCGTAAGGGTCTCCCAGACCCGTTGCTACCCAATGGGTTGAACAATGCACCAGGGCCCTGTACTGGCCGTTTCTGATAATGGTTCAGATGTGTGTCACGGCGGCAGCTTTTAGGGCAGCTTTAGGCGATGCGGGTATATAGATGCACAGATGTTGCTGGCAGACAATATAATTAGAATGATTGACCTCAATTCAAACATATTATACCTCTTACCTATTATTAGTGGGCGTTAGTCTACAGTATGGTCTTTTTAGCACTTGGGCAATAGGATCTAAACGCCGACAATATGGACTCCATTACACCTCAGTATCAGACGGTCCCAATCGCCGATGACGATGAAAAGCTCTTATCACCCTCACAAATTCCGAGGTCATTCATAAACGAATGGCAGACATCAGATCCGCGTTTAGATAGTCCGAAGAAGAGAAGCAGACTTGTTTCCTACTTATGGCTCTTTGACACAGCATTATTACTGTTTATCGCGGGTCTCTTGCTTGTGTTCGTGTTGAGAGATGGGCGAAAAGAACCGCAAGCCAGCTCATGGCAAGTCGGTGGCGATTACTCGGGGACGGGACCCGAATGTAGGTCGGCTTTCAGCGCGACGCCCATTCCCCTCGTAAGGCATCTTGCGCTGACAGTGACACAGTCTCGACCCAGGTAGTGAAATGGGAAGCCGACATGTCCTTTGTACCGAAGAACACTACCGAGTTCTTCTCGGACGAAACGCTGGGTCGATGGAAAACACTGATGCCTGGTGGGTATGAACTCTGCACGCGCATCCCTTTATCAATGGTCCACCATGAAGCTGACATGAATGGAAGTGGGAACGGGGCGCGGACCGACAGGTGAATCGTTCTCGACGACCTCAATGACGCACCAGCTGCACTGTCTGTTCATGATGGGGAGGATATATGCTGGCGTGACGGCCGGTACGACAGACTCGCTCCCTAGTGACTATCACGCGCATTTCCTCCACTGCATCGACTATCTGCGACAGGCAGTCATGTGCTCCGCGGATATGGCTCTTGAGCTTCACGATCCGTCTGATACGGATGATCTCGGTCCTCAGGATGGCGGTTGGAATGGGCACCATGGTAATAAATGCCGTTGCTCTTGAGTGCATAAGTCGTATGCTAACATGTATGTGTCAGTTTGCAAGGATTACACACAAGTTTTGGGATACCTAGAAGGTAAGCAGAGTATACGTCAGGATATAGAGTGCATATGGATTAACAAACATGGCTAGAACAAATATCAGAAGGGGTCCGCATCATCTTACCAATTGATGACTAGCGAGACGTAGAATAGGCGAAATATGGAAGTAATTGTGATGAGTGAGATCACGGAACAATCTACTTCCCCATTTTAATACCATCCACCTCGTCGTGTAAATACCTGTATGTACTCCATATACTGTACCTTATTACTATAGAAGGCCACACGAGTAGTCTAAGGGCTGTCAAATCTTGGGAGCAGGGAATAATATAGGCACTCAATGCAACAATTTCCCGCAAATCAGCATCAGTGGTTTAGTGGTAAAATCCATCGTTGCCATCGATGGGCCCCGTGTTCGATTCACGGCTGATGCATGAATTTATATTTTGTTAAATTAACCATCTGCATTGCTTTTAGCTGTTGTTGTCTTTTTGTTTGTGGTGCTTTGCAAGTAGTTATAACTCCCGGGGATTGAACTCGGCAATCCCTTGAGTGGCACTTAGCTCAACATGTAGTTCTCTCTGTTGATGTGCATATTCCAGTCGCCATTCAACCCACTAACCTAGCAAATAGTGCCTGGTCGCCTTTGTTTTAAAACATTGATATACTCCGTAGCTGTCTGTTTACACTGCTAATGTTTTCTTCATATAAGGGGTGATTCGGTCCCGGTTGAAATTCTGGACTCAAGGAGCGTAAAATGTTATACGGTCACTCGAGTGGTTGACTTGTTATGTTGCATTTGACAATGTGCAGCATATGGTAAAAACATGTTTGTATACTTACTTTCTTATTGGCTTAAAACAGGACCTTTATTCGATCAAATACACTTGTTATTGTTCGCCTCCCAATTATAATAAAAGAAGCCTTTTTCTTTCTTCCTAAATAAAGCACGGACCTCACAGCTTCTTCATCAAAATGTCGGCCATTGCAACTATCAATCAACTTCTTCCACCTACAAGACAAGACATAAGTTCAAGTTTACAAGTGAATGCAGCGAGATATTTGTACTTCAGCTTCTTTGTTCGCAAATTGCTGCGAATGCAGCAAAGGCAGCAAAATCGCGCTCGTGCACAGGCACTCCAAAGCACCGCCAACAACCAGGTGGTGCTTTGGAGCGGCGGGGACAAGCAGGTGGTGCTTTGGAACCCCCCTCCTCTTTTGCCTCGGACAAATGTCCAACAAATGTCGAACCAATTTTTGCCCTACTCCGGCAAGCCCAGAATCGCCCAAAAGAAACGTGCCTATCGAGGAAACGAGGTATATTTTGGTAAGGTAGGTAAGCGACAATGGACAATATCACTCGGAGCCCGAATGCGATCTTTGGGGGCACGATTGCAACAATATCTTGATTATAATACGCGGTCAAAAGGATATAAGGATCAATTTGAAATGAATAGATTAATGGGTTTGTTTGCGCGCTTGACGCTGCTTCCCACTCCAGAAGCAGAGATAATAGACCTGTTCAGGTTATTAACACTGCGTTCCCCTAGACTAGGTACCTAGGTAATCTATCTAAAGTTAGCAGGTAGGATGCTTGCCCAACACCACACCTACCACCTACCTAATTATGAGTCGAAACATATCCCGTTCATGTAAGTACAGATTAATGATTAATGGGTTGTAAAAGGAACGGTGGCAGTTGACGAAGGACCCGCGTGGGGTCGTCATATTACTGTTCCGTCACCCCCTTCCATATCCACCCCAACAGCCCGCTTAGCTCAGCGGTAGAGCGCCTCACTAGTAATGAGGAGGCAACTGGTTCGACTCCAGTAGTGGGCATCCTTTTTAGTTTCACTTTTTAATGACCTATCTATGTATGTATAGTATAGATATAGCTTAGTGAGTAGAACTACACTTTGGTTACGTTTTAACCTGTGCGCGCGCACGAGTATTTTCTACACACAATGGCCCCTGTAGAAAGAAGGGTGGCGTCTCTGTAGACATCGTGCATCTACCCATCGCCAATTCTCTTCGAGTTTCAACTCATTCCACCCACCTACCACGCATTCCTGTTGCTCCTTGAGCTGAGCGTAACATCTAGTCATCTAGACTTACCAATCAGTTAGTTTCAATGGTAGCAACTGGGCATTGGACGCCGTCCTTGGAAGGGAGAGGAAGAAACCTTAATTCACTTATGTAGAACGTGAAGCCAACGGCAAATCCCAATGGACTAACTTTTAAGTAAAATCGTGATCTATACTTCCAAGTGATTGCCTAGGAAGACGCCTATAAGTTCGATGCGTCATCTAACAGAAATACAACACAGACGAGAGATATATATGCACTGGGTGATCGCTACGGATTCCTAAGAATTGTTTTATTCACAACCGACGCGGACCTTTTTCCATATCTTAGTTAATTAAGGATTGCTACTTATTGACTAATGACTATTCTATCTCGGCAATGATAAAAGGCAATGGAAGTAGATACCAACGCCTAGAAATACTAATTATTTCATCACCGATCCTAGATGTCTTCATCAAGGCCCTTACGAGAAAGTTACTTAGTACAAGCTAGCCAGTTATCATTATTGATTCAACTCAATGTCTCAATTCTTTTGAATTATCTATCGGCATCCGAACAACGTTGATCGGTGAATTATGTGTTCCTCACATGTAAGCAAGTTTTATGTTTAGGTCTACCGGAGCCTATCCGTAAGACAGACATATCATATTTCCCATAGTCTTTTTCCTCCCCAACGCCAGATTAAAAAACACACATTAGCAACAACCGGGACAAGAATCAGAGCGCCTTCACAGCAGCGAAGAACGGGTTAGCAAGGAGCTTTTCATCGGCCATGACAAGCTCCCGCATGCGCGCAATCATCTCCTCTTTACTCATCTGACCCGCCTTGACATCGTCCTTCCACTTAACTAGGACTTCTTTCAGCCGCGCGCTGCCTTCCTCGACATCCTGCTTGTTGTACTGTAGTAGTCCGTCTTCGTGCTTAGAAGTGAAGTCCTCGAGTTCGTCCGCCTTTCGCTTCGCCATACGCACGACCTTGTCTGGGAACCGCACCAGCTCCGCGACGTGGATACCGAAGGACTGGTCGCAGATGCCGGGCTCGACTTTGTATAGGAGCGTGACCTCGCGCTTGGCGTCAGGGGCCGGCGTGCCGTGGGTCTCGGAGCCTGAGATGTGCGCTGTAACGTGTAGGTTACGCACCTGGGGGTACTGGTCCGCGAGCGCGGTGAGCTCGTGGAAGTGTGTGGCAAAGGTGGCGAAGCAGCCAATCTCCTTTACGATGTGCTCTGAAATGGCCCATGCCAGGCCGAATCCATCGTACGTTGACGTGCCACGACCAAGTTCGTCAATAATAATCAAGGATTCGTTGGTCGCCGACTTGAGAATGTTGGCTGTTTCGAGCATTTCCGCCATGAATGTAGAAACGCCCTTTAGCTGCGAGTCACTTGCACCGACTCGCGCAAGAATCGAGTCGAAGATGGTGAGCTCGGCCTCGGAGCAGGGTACGAAGCAGCCTATTTGCGCCATGAGAGCGATAACACCGATCTGGCGGATATATGTCGATTTGCCTCCCATATTAGGGCCCGTAATAATTAGGAATGAGGACTCGCCTCGCTTCATCTCAACATCGTTCGTGATAAATTGAATGTCATCTTGCATCTCCATGCATGGATGACGAGCCTCCTTCAAAATAGTCGATCCTTGACCTCGGCTATGTATCGTCGGCCTAACATATGAGGTCGGGGCATGGACTGAGCAGTGAGCGAAAGACACAATGACGTCGAGATGGGCCAATACACCAGCGAGTTGCTCTAACACCGGGCAGTACGAGGCCGCGACACCAACGACCTCGTTGACTAGGCTACTCTGAGTTCTGTTATAAGTCTGAGATAACTGGTCAAATTCCCGGCGCTGGCTTTGTAAGGTTTTTGTAGTAAAGTAGACACCGTTCTTCTGAGTGGAACACTCTTGGTATCTAGTGTTGTTGCGGATACAGCCGGCCTCTGTCCTCGTCAGTCGCATGCACCATCCATGGACCTTGTGGTTTTCCAAAAATATTTTCTTGTTCTCTTCCTGGTTCAGATCATGTGCGGCGTTGCGAAATTCTTTGTCCATATCGGATCGAAGTTTATCAAGTTTCTTTCGAACAATACGCAGACTGTCGTCAAATTCTGGCTTGATTATAAATTCGTGGTTATCGAGGGCGTCAAGATCAACTGTTGTCTCGACCATATCAGCAAGCTTTCCTAGACTATCGCTTAGGTTCCTGAGTTTGTTCGTGTACGCCTCATCCAGTGGATCCTTGTAGACCTCGTCCATAACCCCTTCTAGAGTACCCAGAAAGCCAGGTAGCCGGATTACAACTTGGTACGCTCTCACAACATCTTCTAGATTGGCTTTGTTACGCTGGAATCGCTTAGACAAGCGGTAGAGATCTGGCACTGACTTGAGGTGCTCTTCTTGCATGGTTTGCCGTAGCTCTGTGTCATTTACGAAAGCTTCAACTAGTTGCTGGCGCTTTTCGATCTCTTCTTTGCTCATGAGCGGCTGCTTGAGCCATTGTGACAGTAACCGGCTTCCAAGAGGAGTTTTGCAGTGATTCAGCAAGCCGAATAAGCTCATGTTCTTTGAACCATCTCGTGGACCGGGCATCAGATTCAGCGCTTTCAATGCAGCTGCATCTAACTTCATGAATTGAGATAAGTCATGTTGATATAGTTGGTATTGTCCAAAGTTGGAGGGGTCTTGTAGAACGGAGAGGTATTTGATCAAGGCTGCGGCGGAACCCATAGCCAGCTTCAGGTCCGTTTGGGGGAGCATGGTGGCGGACCGCTCATCCTTCAGCAGCCGCGCCAGATCTTGTTCGATGTCTTTGGTGCCAAAATCACCGGCCGGCCTCTCTGCGAGGGCGATGCCGCAATTGTCGATTGTGTGACGAATCTTAGCCAGTTCAGTATCTTTCTCTTTCTCGGCCTTGTCAAACTGAACTAAACACTCCTTGACCCCGAGTTGGATGAGGAGAGCTTCAAGATTGGAGTATAAGTCGTTGTCGAGAAACTCGCTGACGCCTAGCTCTCGGACACTAGCGTCGGCAAAACAGACACCCACGCTTCTCGCCTCTGTCGCCTTGGCTGAGATCTTGACAGCCATGATCATGGGCGCCGAGTCGAACTGGCCGCCGAGTTCGTCTTCGACATCTTGTAGATTACCGGGCGACGCCTGCTTGACAACCTTCCAATTCATACGCGAGCCGGTATTCGCAAATATCTCGATCCGCTTTCCGAGCTTGAAGAGGGCTTCGCGAAGGAACTGTCGGAACACGGTGACGGTCATGGTGACGGAAGCGAGACCGCTAGCATCGCTTCGGCCGAGCTGGCGCACCACAGACGTGGTCTTGTAGACCTGTTCAGTGTCAGCACAACGGTGTGCGAAGGCCACCCGTCGCAAGGGGGGGAGGGGGGCTAGGGCTGATGTGGTCTCACCGTCCGGGCGATGAAATTGGCATCTTCACCGTGAGCCGTGTACCAGTCGCCTCGGTCAAAGATGCGCACGGTTTCGTCGCCGACGACAGGCAGTGATTTGAAGTATCGAATGAATCCGTGCTCGTCATCAACCTATGCCACAACGGCCAGAATTAGCAGCCATCGGAAGCTGCAGGGGCGGACATTGTACCTTTAGCTCTGGTCGCGACGACATGATGGATGGGATGGAACGGGCGAAGCACGATTGGGACGTCGGCCCGAGACGCAATGCGAATAAAACAAGAACGCAATCTTCGTTGTTTTGGGGTATCTCACAACATCGATCAGTCAAAACAACGCTATGTGTTACAAGAGGTGCATGGTTCTTCAGGGACGATGGGATGTAGGATGTATATCGCAGATAAGATGTGCCATGCCGCGTCGTAGAAGTCAATTAAAGTCAAAAGACGCGACAGAACGCGCGCTTACCTGTAATGGACTAGGGTAGAATTTCTTAGCTCATGACGTGGGGGCTACCCAAGGTACCTACTTATGTAATGTACCGTAGGGAGGTAACTTTAGGCGGGCATGGCGGGGCAGCTATTCAAGCTCAAGCTCCCTTGACAAAAATTTAGCTTTTGGTTATTTGTTGCTCTTGCGACCAGCCAGTCAACCCACACAGCTTAACTCCTGCCACCGTGACCGGCGGCTGCGCCCTCTGCTTTACATGCCTTCGTGATCTAAAACTGGAAAATATCACGCAAGATGGAATCGTCGGAAGATGGACAATTAGAATCTACAGCCACCGCAACACCTGCAACAAACCACCATGCCGATACCAGCAACATACCCAACGGGGGCCGAGGTGTGAAGCGACCAGCTGAGGATGAACTTTCTAGCGACGAAGAGCATGACCATGACCATGACCATGACCATGACCATGCCCATGGCGATGCAGATCCCTCTCAGGCCATCAATGCGTCGAGCGAAACCACGCCCGTGACCAAGAGCCAGCTGAAGAAGCTCAAGAGGCGGAGGCGATGGGAGGAGAGTAAAGAAGACAGGCGACTTAAACGAAGAGACAAGCGCCACGAGCGGCAAGCCCGGAGACGCGCTCAGAGAGACGAAGAATGCGCCGCCGCTGCCGCCGAAGGCAGAGAGCCCATCCTGATGAGCGATCGCCAGAGACACAAGTCCCAAACCGGCACCAGAGTCCCCGTCGCCCTCATCATCGATTGCCAGTTCGAGAAGTACATGCACGATACGGAGCTGGTGTCGCTCTCGAGCCAGCTTACCCGATGCTATTCTGACAACCGGGGAGCCCGGCATCCTGTCCACCTGTACATTAGCTCGTACGGCGGCTTCATCAAGGAAAGAAATGAGACGGTGCTGGGGAACCAACACTTGAAATGGAAAGGCATTCGATTTTGCGAAGGTGACTTCACTGGGGCTGCCAATGAAGCAAAGGAGTCTATGAACGGTCCTGGAGGCGGCGAAATAATCGATCTGCTACAACAGCGTTCTCCAGGCGAGTCGATTGAGTTGGCGCCCTTTCCGTTAGCGAACACGAACAAAGCCAAGTCTGCGCCAACCCCCGAGCCGGAGCGAGAAGACGTGGATAAGTCCATCGTCTATTTAACTGCGGATTCGCCGTACACGCTCGACCGTCTAGAACCAAACACCTGCTACGTCGTCGGTGGCATCATCGATAGAAATAGAGAAAAGGGTCTCTGCTATGGAATTGCACGGGAAAAGAACGTCAGGACAGCTAAATTACCAATTGGCGAATACATGGTTCTGCAGCAAAGACATGTTTTGGCTACTAACCATGTTGTGGAAATCATGCTGAAATGGTTGGAGACGGGCGATTGGGCCACGGCTTTTATGAGCATCATCCCTACACGAAAGGGTGGAATACTAAAAACGGACGGGGATACCCCCATCGAAATTGCAGAGCAAGGAACGGAAAAGGGGCTTGGAGACGTTATAGTCAAGGATGACGTCCAACAGGCCGATACGATTCCGCCGAGAGCTCAAGAAATCTCTGTGACGCAAAATGCCAACAACATGACAGAGGTGGAGGGAGATAATGCAGAGGAAGGCCTCACAAAGAACGCGCTTGATGAACCGAGGTGGTCGGCTCCGCCTCTCGAACTTGAAACGGCGAAAGATGTAAATGAACCACCAACTAACGACATATAGACTAAAGCAAAGAACTTCCTGATCATTTATTGTATAATGACATGCTAAAACAAGTTAAACCATCTGGGACAAAACTAGAATCTTGGCTAAGTTCGTGCTATAATGCATGTAACTTACTGAAGCAGCACCGTGTCCTATCCTCTCCTGGCCCAGCTAAAAACTCTGCGTCACAAAGCTGAAGAATGAGGTATGAGATCCCAGAGCTGCTAGCCTCATTCAGTGCTAAAGGACAAGGTAAAACCGCTGACCGACTTCGAGAATATGTGCACTATAATGTAGTAGTTGAGTCGGTGCGGGTTCGGGGACTGTTACTGCCCGCGACCTCCCAAAATCCGATCATTTTGCTTTGAAGGCTATTATTTTAGCCTCTAGCTCTGGCGAACATACGGAGGGCTTGTATAGGCGGAGCACGGGATATGGGTAACGAAATACTAACAACAGATACTCGAATATCTCTATGCAAATCGGCAAAGTGAGAATGATTCTGGGTATCTGACGTTAATTCCGGGTTAACAGCCAGCATCGAAGCCTTAACCCGACGGGATTAGGATCCAGTATTACCCGGTCCAGTGGTCCGCAACCCGGCCGTCCAGTCGCCAATTATCTCCGTCTCCGCTTCTATTTCCCAATGGTCAACGGCCTGTAAGTAGATAGTCTTGGTTAAAGTATTTGCTAACAGTGTTTACAGCGAAAGAGGCCTATAATGCTGTTGAGGCCGGGTTAAGGGGGTCTTCGATCTATGATATGTGGCGTTTTCTACGACATTCAAAGATCAAGCGCAAGTATCAACGTTGAAGGATTATATATATATCAACAGAGTTCCTACATCACTGAGGGCAATTCGAAAACCCTCACAATTCATCATTCCCAACACTACTACTTAGTACTATTACAATCAACTCCCACTTCGCCACCAGTCGTAGCAACTGCGGGTTTAATCTACAAAAAAATCAGCCATGGCAGCCCCAAAGCAACAACGCATCTTCATGACCGGCGCCAACGGCTATATCGGCTCGCGTGCCACGGAATTCGCCATCCGCGAGGGCTACGTAGTACACGGGCTCTCCCGCTCCGCGTCGGGGATCGCAAAGCTCCGCTCTCTCGGCGCAGTGCCCGTCTCGGGCAATCTGGCATCCCTCGACGTGCTGCGCGCCGAGGCCGCGCAGGCCGACATCGTTATTCATCTTGCAGACTCGTGGGCCGACGACTTCTCGCAGCCCTACGAGAATGTTATCAGGGTCGACGGGGCGGCCGTCGACGCTATGATCGAGGGCCTGGCAGAGTCAAAGTCTGCGCGGAAGCTCTTCATCGGCACCTCCGGCACCGGTGTTGTTGAGCCCGACGTCAACGACAGCGAGACTGATGAGACCGCCCCCGGACATTCAGCCCCCAGTGAGTGATTCTCAGGTCCATTTTCTTCTTGTTTGGGAACCTTTAGAGCACGAGGTTTCCTTTTTAGGCCAACCTAGTGTCTGGAAAGATTCTAACACCCTCGCAAATCACGCTCCAAATGGCCATAACTGACTCTAAATGTTGTAGTGAATGGGCGGATCAAGTGCGAACAGTACCAGCTAAGGCAAGCCAAAAACGGTATTCGTATATGCGTCATGAGGCTACCGCCTTTTGTGTACGGGCGTGGTGGGAGCGGCGTAGCGCTATTCATGCAGACGTTTGCAAAGCTAGACTTCGTGGCGCGAATCGGGGATGGTTCGACCCAGACGGTAAGCCATTCTTGGAGCAACTTGTTTTGGCAGCTTCTGGGCCATAATCTTTTTTTCCTGGGCCGACATGATGTCTAGAAGCTTCCGAAACCCTCACAAAGCACTCTCGGAATAGCAACAACTGACTCCGAGTTCTCTAGTGCGTTGTCCACGTCGATGATGCGGCGCGCGCCTACGTGCTCGCCTTGAAACACGCCTGTGTCGACCCGGATAGGAATACGGATATTTATAACGTGACCTCCAGTACCGAGGTCTCGTTCCGCGACTTCACGGATGCTGTCGCGGCTACGCTAGGTCTCCCCGTGAAGGAGATGTCGGCTGCCGAGGCCGCGGAGAAGGCTGGACCACTTATCGCGGGTTTCTTCTCCATTAGAAATCGCGGGAAGAGCGATAAGGCAAAGAGAGAGCTCAGGTGGATTCCGTCGGAGACAGACATGGTTGCCGATATACGGCACGGGTCTTATGTCCAAGTTGCGAAGGAGCTCAAGGGCACTGCTGGCGCTTAGGCATGATGGGATGAAGAGAACGTCTGTTAATTAAGTAGAAATCAAACGCGATGCTAGAATATATTATGTCCATTCGCAAGCTTTAGACGAGGCATTCGTAATTCGCTCCGAGTTAGAGCTAGGAAGGGGACTTGTAGCAGATGAGATGCGTGTAAAAACGGCCAAGCATTGTACGGATTGCTCTGTCCCGCGAAGCCCTACTGGAATCATATTAGACGATCAAGCAGTCTATCTTCAAGCCTTGAAGTCGTGCAAGCCAATCACTACTGTCCTCGATGATTTTATCGACATCAGGGGTCTCGTCTACATCATGTTTGACTGGGCCGTCTCTTAGCTGCCAGATGTCCGCGAGCGTCTCCATCGCCGAAGTCATCATGCCCCATGGACAGACTTCCCGCATCGCGCGCAGCCGCTCGATAACCCAGAGCCTGTGCGTGTCCGACACCGCATCCACTCCCGTGAGAAACACGGGCCAGAGTGTATACTTGAACAGGGGACTCGTCTTGGGGATCGAGGAAAGCTGCTGGAAGATCGTCAAGGCAAGGTCCTCGGTCGTCAGAAGTGTGGGGAGAGAAGCGAGATCTTCACCACTGTTAAGTCGCGCGCGTCGCCTTATTTCAGCCGGGAGACCGGGCGCGATGAGCAGGATGTATAGACACACGGCCGCGCGGTACGCCGCAGCGATATGACATCGTAGCCTTAATTCCTGCTCGTTCATGACGCCCAGCATGCCGACTATGTGTGTTGAGACGCCTGCAGCCCACCCCTCGACATCGAAGACCTCGGTTTCTTTCAGCAGGCTTATGTATGCGTCCATTTGCGCTGCAGCTCGAGACAGGCTACCGCTGGTCTTCAGGTATTGGGTTAGACGTGCTATCCGCAGCACTATGCCCATTAGGTAAGCAGGGCAGCTGCTGTTTACACGCTGGAGTTAGTAATTACCGAAAAGAGTAAGATTCCAGCTCATGTTTCGGGAGCATGCAGGACCTATGAGGCCCGAAACCTGCCAAAAGGGGGAAATAATGACTCCAGGGGACTAACTGGTAACTATTGGCCTCGGTTCGTGAGAGTATCTTCAGGACTTGTGCCACATCCCACGTCAAGGGCTGAGCGGCGTAATCGGCAGAGGAGATCAGTGGTGATGATGATCGTGACGGCGAAATTAAAGATTCCACGGCGCAGTTCCATATGAAGTAGGCTACGGTATCAGAAGTAACATAGTCACACGCATTGAGCGGTTGGGTCTCGACTTCAAGGAAGTCCTGGGGCGTGATTGGGTCTGAAAGGGATACGAGATCCGACGTAGATGGGGAAGAGCAGTCGAATTGTAGGTCGTCCTCATCGTCTTTAGCACGGAATAGCAGAGGCACTGTGGTTGGAGGAACGTATAGCGATAGGAGCCTCCCCGCAGCCGTCAAATGATCTTTCCAACCGTCCTTGCCAGAATCAATGAGCGTAAAGTTGACGAAAAACAAGACCGTCGCAAGCAACGCATCCTGGTCCGCTTGAGTTTCGGTAGGGCGATTACTGGTACGGCTAACTTGGATTATGTTTATTAATTCATGGATGGCCTCTTGCCGGGCGCGGAGAGCATCTATTAGGGCATTTTGGGCCACAGGGGAGATGCCAGATGTGGCATTTCGGATTGCGTGGTAATAGTGTACAGCTGAGACGGCGATGATGATGTGTTGCAGATAGGAGTAAGTCTGTGACATGGGAATTAACTCTCGAAAAGGGTTCGTCCCCCGCTCAGCTGAATCGTGGACGACAAGATCCTGGCAGAACCGAGAAGCAACTACAAGGCAGTCAGTATCGCGGCTCTAACAGCAAACGTCGAGAGATCTGCCGTTCATACAATATGAGAGGTAATGACGGGACGATCCGCTAAGATCCTGCAGCAACGGATCGGCCAAGAATATGTTTAATGTCTGATGGGGTTTATTTCCTAATCTGTTGCTGTTGAGCGTGCTGTCATCAGACAACAACTTTCTACTCTGGACCCCATCTCGGCACCAACTATCGGGTTTCTCGGGAACTGTCAAGGCCACGCTCTGGCTCTGGCCACTCTGGCCCCGGCCGTTCTGGCCTGCGTGTCCCTCAGAATCAACCCATCGGAAGATTTTGCCGTAGCCGAGACACTTCTGTCCCGTCTTGCTGCACTTAAAACACGCCGGGACCGATTGATCACACCGGAGCCGGCGCCTTCGACAGTTGTGGCAAACGGGCATGGGGCTGCAGCTAGTTTTGATACGGCCCTGGTGTCATACCATTATGAGCTCGGCGCATGTGAACCGAAAGCTTTCAGTTACGCAGCATAGATTTGCGGTGTATGCGCAGATAACGGCGTTGCATGAACCCCTCCAGGCCAACCCAAAGCTAACTAAGGCCGGGGTCGGAGTCGGTCAGTGGGATTTGTAAAGCTGTGTGAGTCAATTTGAGCATGCAGAAGGTGAGCATACATATCTCCTTCTGGGTCGAAGCCAACAAGCCGTGCATTTCGGTCGCGGTGATGTCCAGCGGGGGTCGATATTACGGGAATAAACCAACAATATGGAGTAAGCCGAGTGAGAGGGAGACGTGGCGCTATGCCGAATACGGTAGCCAAGACGCAAGTGGTGCATAGACTAGAGGCTCGAGATTCTGTTAGATAATGACAAGAGCTATAAGAGTTATATCACGAAGTGTCGGTCGAGCGAGCCGTCCAATCATCCGGGGCTATCATTCTTCATCGGGTATGGAAATGTCGAATTTGTACATGAAATGACGCCTCAAATCCTCGCCTCCATGGAGATGCCAAAC
This sequence comes from Xylaria telfairii, assembly GCA_022495065.1. Classification (NCBI taxonomy): domain Eukaryota; kingdom Fungi; phylum Ascomycota; class Sordariomycetes; order Xylariales; family Xylariaceae; genus Xylaria; species Xylaria telfairii. Next base: position 66,987 of record MU383953.1, on the reverse strand, counting down.
CCGCAGCACCTCCACTGGAATTCGCCGGCTGCTGCCATTATGGAATATGGTCTGGACCATTATCTCGCAAGGCTCGGTCTACCGGGAGTATTTATATAGACAAGCAGCCTTGGTTTTCTTCGAGATGGACAAACACGACAAAGAGAGCCTCACACGACTCGTCTATTCCGATTGCAAGCAACTGAAGGATTCCTCCTTGCGCTATGACCAAGTCCTCGGTTCTCGAAAGGGGCACCACCACAACCACTACGCCGAACAATCATAACCATGCCGACGGAGCAGACTCTCCCGAGATCTTGGATAAGGATGGGCTAGAGCGGCTGGCCCGGCAGCGACCAGCAACCTTTCACAATGCGTACTCGGAATATGGCTTCGTGCTCTCGATTATCCTGTCAATGATGATGTGTGAATACTTCATCAGCGGCTTCAACATCGTCTTGCCCGAAGTCGCCATCGCCCTGAACATTTCAGACTCGGAACGCACCTGGCCGGCTGCTGTGCCCAACTTGACTACCGCTGCATTTCTCCTGCCTTTTGCTCGTCTGTGTGATCTCTATGGCGGGAGGTTTGTGTTTCTAGGTGGTCATCTCTGGGCTTTCATCTGGTCTCTTGCGGCCGGTTTTAGTCCAAATCCGACTATTCTCATTGTATGTCGAGCAATGCAGGGCATCGGGTTCAGCGCATTCTTGCCCGCCGGGCTCGCATTGTTGGGCCATACGTATAGGCCGGGACCGCGCAAGAATCTTGTATACAGCATTTATGGGGCCTTCGCCTGTATCGGCTTTTACTTCGGTATCCTCGTAGGAGCACTGGCAGGCCAGTTCCTGAATTGGCGCTGGTACTTCTATATCGGCTCCATTCTCCTTTTCCTCGTTCTCGCGGTGGGCGTGATCACGATTCCACAAAACCTGGGCGATCACGACGAGAACGCGGTCATGGATTGGTGGGGATTGGTCACAGTAGTGCCAGGGTTGGTGCTCGTTGTGTACGCCTTCAGCGACGGCGGTCATGCCCCTGAAGGGTGGCAGACACCATACATTTACGTGACGTTGATCCTTGGCGTTTTCTTCCTCGCCGCCTTCGTCTACGTGGAAGGTTGGGTAGCTGTCCAGCCACTTTTACCTGCCCAAGTGTTCAAACCCAAGTATATGAGACGATTATGCATTGGTCTCTTTTGCTCATACGGGATTTTTGGTCTATTTCTCTTCTACTCAAGTTATTAGTAAGTCATTATCTGCTTTGCCTTTGTTCGCTGAGCGATGCTGACCTTCATTCCAGCGTTGAGACAGTGCTGCATACCACGCCCCTACAGACTGCCGCGTGGTTCATCCCGTTAGCCGGCGGTGGTTTCTTCATCGCTGTAGTTGGCGGTTTTGTGTTGCATATATTGTCCGGTCGGATTTTAATGATAGTCTCCAGTGCTGGTTACTTACTCTGTTGCCTGCTTTTTGCTTTGCTTCCGAAGCAATCAGGCAACTCGCCCTCAACGAGTTTCTTGTACTGGGCTTACGTATTCCCAGCAATGTTGGCAGGAACGATTGGTGTAGATATTACATTCAATGTGACGAATGTCTACATCACTACCGCAATGCCTCGACGCCTCCAGGCCACGGCCGGCGCGCTCCTCAATAGCCTGTTGTACCTTGGAATAGCATTCTGGCTGGGCATCGGTGATCTGGCCATTGCCAGTTCTGTTCGAGATCAGGGTGAAGAGTCGCTGGGCCCTCGCGAACAGTATCAGATAGCCTTCTGGACTGGCGTTGGCCTATCTGTGGTGTCGTTTTTCTTCATTGTTACTGTGAACTTTGGAAGAGCGGAAGCACAGATGACAGCAGATGAGAAAGCAGGTGTGGATAGTGATGGAAGCCAAAACTAAAAAAACTAATAGGTAAGTATTTCCCCGCTCAAAAACAGCATAGATGGTGCGCGTTAATAGACAGATATGTACTATAGTTCATGATTCAGATATGACGATTAGACATAGAAGAGACCCTGGTTCTCACAATATTATATTATTCCTAACATTTTCCGATCAATTCTATATGTGCCGCCATGAAGTAGATACAGCATCTGTCTATATCTATATTTCATATTCTGTATTTAACTTAAAGATATAAGGAGTCTTCTTTCCCTCTGAGTCAGGTTGAATGCGGGGGTGGTGGCCAAGCACATACATGACTCGATATATAATTAAAGCACATCTCAGGAAACTATCATCCTCTTGAGTTCGTGCATGTCGTGCCCGGTTTCTATCAACGTCCAACCACATGGAGTTTTCGACTACCATGATTCTGCAGTCTCTAGTTTATCACCATATTGATAATGATTGACCTTTAGGTCTTACGCTACGTGCTAACTTGGGAGCATGAGCGCTAAACAAGGTGAACAGTTGTACAGATTCGTCGTTTCGGCGGTGCCTTTATACCTCACGCTATCACCTCTCTAAGGATGCGTTGACTGTGCGATCAGGCAACGATTGCATCGGCTTACACTTAAGCTTCCACCATCTCACAACGTCATACCTAACCCTCTTCTACGTAATGAATAATGGTGAGGGGTTGAGGACCTTCGCTGCGTTTAACACTGCCCATCACGTACTTACGTGCGCTTATTCCGGTAGAGCAGCCTTCCTACGTCCGTTGATGGGTTTCGCTGGGGTTGCATAGTTGACAATAGGTATTGGGGCTAAGGCACGAGTTTTTTGGTCTTGAGAAGTAGATGAAGTGAAGGGTTGGCTATATGAGTTTGCGGCTGGCCTCTTAGGTTCCTACCTAGTTCTTGAGAATGCGACACACTACTCCACAGTAAGGGTTGTCTAACAAGAGGATTACGGCAGGCGAGATCATAACCTCTAATTAATATCCTCGCGAGTGATATTTCAATTTCTCTATGTGGGATACTGGTTTGGTAGCAACATGCCAATACCAACTTTCATCGTGTCATCAGCATCTCGTTTGTCATATACAGAGTACCGGGTGTAGAGTAATATTCCAGTAATATGCCAAGTAGATCTTGTCGTAATAATGATACATAATCACTGGCTTTCAATTCAAGCCGCTTGAAAACAATTACTTCGAACCGCCTTTGCGCCCGGCTTCGGCTGCTCTCTCGCTGCCAGGTTCGAACGAGCCTGAGGATGCTTGACCTCCTTTAGAAGCAATCTCACGCTATCTATGCATTAGAGATGACTTCATAACTAGAAAATAGAAAGACGACATACCTGCTTATCAGGATCCATGCTAGCGAAACCACCGGAGTGACTTGCTTGGCCGCCCTTTGATGCGATCTCTTGAACCTCCTCCTTGGGGCTGATGTTTGTTAACTAAATCCGAATGTGAAGATCACTACAAGAGTTTGGCATACCGATTGGCAAAATTTCCAGGGTTTCCGCTTGACATATTGGCTAATATATATATTGTTGTTGGTTGTAGGTATATGTGGTTACGAGACGTGGATGTTTGTTGTTCAACTGTGATAATCCAAGAAATAATTACATGTTAGCAGAAGGTTTTGGGCATTTATATAGGCGATCAACAGTATTTCCGAGCCTCTCAAACACCTTGATACCATGATAGGCAACGTTCAGACCGCTTTGATATTAATGACTCATTGACACTGTATCGTACAGTAATTTATGTGACCTTCGCCGCAATTCCAACACGTGGGAGCACTAGGATGACGTCGCGGTCAGCCTTATAATGGGCTTTTCTGACGCCTACAGTACGTAGATACGATTTAAGATCTGTGGCCCCTCGCCTGGCCAGAACCCGACCTACTGGATCTGGTTGATAGTCAATTCGCCGGCCACCATCATTGTAAGTAGCAACCCATGACCGAAACCCAGAGGGAAGCATGCTGTCGGGAAGTGGTGGACCCGGTGAAAGTGCCGGGGAATACAGTCCAGAGCCTCAACGGAAAATGGAGGATGGATCGACAGGGCATCGGAGTTTTGACGTCAACACGGCATCATCAATACCTCAACATCATAATCGCAAGAACAGGACAAGAAGAAGGGAACAACTATCGAGTGTGGTAGGATGTAAGGAATATCAGTAATCTGATCTGCGCCTATAATGAACCCCCCACGGCCACGCTGGAGTAGGAATACGGTCGCCACTTCGGGATACCACTACTAGAGGTGGCTGGGACGGCGCCGCTTACGTTAATACAATGATTAAATCCGATTCACGGCATCATAGATGGCCAATGATAGGCAAACAATACGCGCGTCAGCATCTGCCCTAGACTTCACCAGCAACTGTAAAACTAGCTATCTAAACTCGGAGAGTGAAACTGTTTATCGAGGAAAGTACCCAATTTCTATGTACACTAAAAGGGTTATGGACCTTGGAAGAACCATTATCGGACTATATCTACCACTGAGGGTAGGATCTCAGGACAGTTGCCCCGAGGAAGCCTAGTAGCAAAATCATGCCTGTTTGGCTTTGACCTAAAGTTGATGCCGCGCTAGGTTTATCGGATGTCCCATCACCGGATGACCCGTCATCGGGAGAGCCGTCGTCGTCGCTGATGGGAGCCATACTTGCGTTTACTGCAGGGATTAATAAATCATTGATGAAGCCGGGGCTCCTCCAGGATGACCAATCGTGAGATACGAGTCCCCTTGGAGATCAGTTAGCACTAACGTTACGAAGTCTCTCGAATTTCAACTACTGACCATTCCTCATCGGCGTCCTGGGAGCCCTCGCGGATGTAGTACGAGCCTCCCAGTGACCATAGCATCCAACCTGCGTGTTGTGCTGGGAAATAATCTAGTAAGCAAGCCGCGTACGAATCTTTGTTCGTGGTCGCGTTCTGTGGGAACCCAAACTCGGTTACAATGAGTGGGAATCGGTTAACATGGTTGTCGGTCAGGGTTTGGAATCCCACATCAAACAGATTCGCAGTGGTAACGGAGCAATTGCTTGACGGAGTGCCTAAAATGTTGTCGTACACGTGCAACTCAAGGACTAATTTGCTGCTGCCGTATCCCTGGAAGTCGTCTCGATTGAATGTAGTCGTCCCAGGTTCGAGCGCCGTGCCTCGCACGATAGCAGTGAGGTTCTTATCAGAGTCCAGGCCAGAGAGGAAGATCAGCACGTCTGGATTTGAGGCGTGAATAGCATCGGCGCCTTGGCGAACATATTTATACCAGTCTTCCCAGTTGTAGGAATTAACGAGCAGGCTATCCGTCAGGGGTATCCGTAGCTCGTTTCTCAATGACATGGACATCAGATTTGGCCACGTCTTGCCCTGTTATGCATCAGTGATTTTTTTTTTCGATAGCGAAGAAGGAGGTTTGAGCTGACGTGTTCGGCCATGAAAGACAAGCCTCGCGTCCAGTTTTTCACGTCGAAATAAGTATCGCCAAACCACGAGTTACCATCCAGAGGGCTGCAACACCAGCCCGCTTTTGAAATATGGTTGTCGAGGTGGACATAGATCTCCTGCTTGGCACATTCCGCGGCGATAGCATCGTAGACCTACATCCATCATTTCAGCTCGGAAACTATGTGCTAGAGAGATTTGCTCAGGACACACGAACCTGCAACCTGGTGGTTTCAGCACTAAACGACGGGTTGTTGGCAACAACCTTATCGTATATGGCCACTGCAACACTCGGAGTCAGCTATAGCCATTTGGAGCGTATTTTGTGAGGGTTTTAGAAGCTGCTAGACAATCTCCGATTCTAAGTAGGAAATCTTGTGTTCGAAAAGCTGCCAAACCAAGAAGAAAATGACTCGGAGAATTGCTTACTGCCGGCTTCCTGCCCGAGCGCATCGATAAAGGCTTTTTGCATGGTAACATCTTGCTCTCCATTGTCATAATATTGATCGATCAGCTCAGTCGCGTACGTGAGGCGAATCGCATTCATGCCTAAGCTTTTGATCTTTGAAACAATAGTCCCGATAGACTGATATTGGAGCCCTTCGGGTACCATTGCCTCGAGCGAACCAACCCAGTTGACGCCAACATAAGTGATTTTAGCACCGGTCGCGTCGGTGATCCATCGCCCCGAAGCGACCAACGGACCATTGGGCCACGATGCTCGGGGCTCTATTTCGGTGGATAATGAGATCCCAAACCATACACTCACAACTGCTAGCCAGCTAAACAGCCACCATTGAACTTGTCCTGCTCTCGCCATATTGAAGCAATTCTAACATTTCAGGTGGACTGGAGACCCGACCAGGCGGTTCGGGCCTCGAGAGATCAAATACCAACAACCGTGTTTCAGCTCGGCAGATCTGGGGCTATAGCTCGTAATTTTAGTGGTGGCAAGGGGACAACCGGATGATACCCACCGCCTGAATACGAGCTTACCTACTTAATGCTACCTATGCCACCTTCTAGATAGGTCAACATATTTATGGGCGAATAGTAATGGGAAGTATGTATATGATCTTCCTTGGATGCAGCTGAAACGACACCAGTCAGCTAGCTAATTGGCAAGATATTTAAACTTCTCAAAACGCTTTGATCTCCAATCCAGCAACAAACCCTCTTTGTTCTCGTGGGTTTCAAGCGGATCTACACCAGCAATAAGCAGATCCGGCTACTCCTGGCATTTCAACCGATACGACGACTTGAAAAGCGCATTGCAAACAGTCCGGAGAAGAATAACAACGTGCTTGGAGGGGCCGATGGTTGCGGTGGATCAATGGAGATAGGGTCATGATATACGACAATGTGCTAACGATGGAGATTATACCGATCAGTGCTCGAGATCGTCCGGACTTCCTACATAGCCGCCATAAATTGGCCGAGAACGAGAAATCTTTACAAGCAAGCTGGCTTGTAATGCTTAACGACCCTGCTACCATACGACGAGGACTTACACACTGGCAACGTGCTAGGTTAGAGTGTTCGGCCAGGCCCCGCCCGTTGATCTGGAGGCTATGCCGCTTCCAACTTCATTACTCTAGGACGCCCGCTACTTTTACCTTGGGTCTTGAGGGCTTCCTTAATTCTGGCCATACACGAGCCTGGAACGGTCGTAGCGTTGCGCGAAGTTGGTGGCGCGCCTTGGCGGGGTTACCTTGGCCTCCAATAGGTTATAATTCCCGCTGCTTGTTGATCGCAAGAATTGGTTCGTAGAGCTCAATGTGTTTGACGTTGATGATATGTTTTTCAATGTCTATCAGCGGAAGGGACGACACAGGAATGCATTAGTCAGGGGTTCCTCTGATGGCGTTGATCAAACTACATAGAATTAGAGTGCTGACGTGGGCACGATATAATAGGACTGCTCTTAGTCTGTTTCGATGAAACGAGGTTGGTCTCTTACATATATATGTGATGATGAGGCCGACAGGTGCTCCAGGGGTTTATAATGTATATTATATCACCCGAGACATTAACAACAAAGGATCAATGTCTATACCATACTGTGTAATACGTCTTAAACTATCACTAGCAAGGAACAATTATGAGCCCACATTTAATAACCTACTGGGGTAGCTTATACCTCAGCTACATATACTTTGTACACTTTCTCTACTGATCATCACTTATAAGACATCTGCAACCCAAGCTAGATATTATATTTCCAAGGCTGCAATACTTAAATGCTTCTTCCAGCGTCTACTACGTAACTACTGCACGGCACAGGCCAAGAGGACGCCAACACCGCAGCCCACATAACGTAATGACAATATCTCCAAGTGCCGTCGTACACATGCCGTGTAAGCCGCATTTTCCTCGACGGGTATCTCGGCGTCGTCCTCGGCGACGAAGGCAAATACAACGCAAGATTCCATGCCGTGATAGCCGGGTTTCTTGGCCTCGCTACTACAGTATCAAGTGCACAGGACGGTACTAGCATACAATAGAGGCAACTAACTCTATAGCAGGCGGGTCGCCCTGCAACGCCAGCGCGCCCCTACTGAATGAAGCACATAGTCGTCACATTTCTGAAGAAGAGAAAATATATTAATAAAGATATGTCAAGTCTGAGTACTCCTGATTAATATATAAGCTACTGCGGGGCAGCGAGCAGCGAGATCTTCTAGATGCCACCAAAACGCCCGGGATATGAAAAACGAAAAAGGAGAGAGTGAACAGATTCTAACCCATGCACTCGAGGTGGGAAATGCCGAAGCACCTTCCGTTCGAGAAGTTGTTCACTCCGAAAAATGCTGTGCCAAAGTGCCGATGCCCGACCCCCCATGTCTTGGTGTATGTGCAATGGTGAATGTACGCCAGTCCAGTAGCGATCCAATCCGAACTGTAGAAACTTTAAATCAGACTGCCGTCTTTAAGAGTCAGTCGATCAATATAGCATCGAGGCGATACATGCAGGTACAAACCTCCTAGAATGTATCGAATTCGTCAGCACGACGACCTCATATAATTCCTTCTAGGCCCCATTCGCCTTTCTGTGCCCTCTCAAGGACTTCACGTCCCTTCTTAGTGAGATCGGGTTTACCGCCCTTGTCCGTGGCTTGGGTGAAGAAGACTGGTATGAAGGGTTCGTTCGTTCGCTCCCGTTCGCGGGCCTTTTCCCGCTGTTTCTCTTCCAATTCGACTTTGACGCTTGTGGCCTTCGAATATTGTTTTGACATGATAGCTTCAGTGACGCCGTTCCAGAGCTTCAAGGACTCGTTCTCGGCCTGCTGCTCCTCGGGCGGTAAAGTCTTGGCTGCAACCGCTAAGGGGTTAAGGTCAATGATGGTAATTTGTTTGTCGCTGGGGTGGGATTCCTGGTGGCTAGGTAAGTTTTGGTTCTCGAGCACATTTAAAAGCGCAGCGTTCTAGTACGTACCACGGGCTTAGGTCCTAAGGTGAAGACAACCTTGTCCTTCCAGCCGCCTCCTAACCGGGCGACAACATCCGACTCTGGCACATCCCGGATACGCACCTTGTCGTCATTCTCGGGATCATACTTGAAAATGACACCCTCAACTTTGTTCTGTGCGCGACCAAGCCACCCGTCCTCCACGTAATTGAGAATCGCCTTTAGTTTCGTGCTGGCACAAGTAATGTAAGCGACATCGCCGACGGTGACACTCAGGGCACCGCGCAAGAGACCGCCGAGATGTGCAGCAGGATGCGTAAGCTGATATGTCTCATTGTCCCGTCGTTCAAGGGTCACAAAAATGCCCAGGTTGTGTTCTCCGGGGGAGACTTTGATAGCGGTGCCAGTGAACTTGGCACTAATCTGATCATAGCCCCTGGCGTGAAGACCCTTTTCTGGGCAGCTAACGTAGAAGGCACTGACGGGTGGATGATGTGACGTTTGTTCGGTGAGGTACGATATCCTGACAGTAGGCCCGGCTGGGTTCGGGGGTGTCTGAACAACAGATACACTGGAGGCTGTTCGAGGATCTATCTTGACTGATCTGACCGAGGACGCAGCACTGCTGAGACCGCTCTTTGCACCGTTCACGTTCAGATTCTTGGTATCGATGAGCGGTGCGTTGTCTTCTGCCTCCCAGTTACAGCGGAAGAACTCTCCTAAGCAGGAGTTGTAAGGCTTGCAGGGCTTGCCCTTGACATATTTCAAGTCCTTGGTGAACCAGAAGCGGAGGACCTCGAGCATGCGATCAAGAGGCTCGTCGGATGTGCCTATAGCTGCGAAGGCGCTAGGATTATCGAGATAGTTCCAATACTCCAGATTTGGTGTCGGTTCGAGCAGTTGGGAGGGGAGAGAGAAGCGAACGGACGCAAGATCGGACACGCCTATGAACCTGGGTGGCAAACACACAATTAGCAATGTCTCCCAGAGCCTCCTGCTCACATACGGCTGCAGAACAAGGATCCAATGGGGGGGCCATGAATCGAGCTTGCGAGCAAGTCCGATTACGGACAGCTGCCCCCAGTCGTCCATCCCCATCCCCATCCCCATTCCTATCCCTATCCCCATCCTGATTTCCATCTCCGTCGTCGATACTCCGGGAAAGCTAGATGAATTCCGGCACCTACTTTCGCAAGATGGATAGGAATGTTTTGAGCTTGGATCCGTCGCTCTGGGGAACATCCTCTTCTGTGGTGGCGGCAGGGGGTGGCGCTGAAGCCATGATGGTTATAAGTGATGGTTGCTTCGATGCAGTGTTGAGCAAGGGGCTTTCTTTAGAGCACACAGGGCTTCTAAACCAGACGGGCTAAGGATGATAGGGGCCAGCTGAAGACCGAGTAGACGATGGAGCTTGCAAAGAAACCAACCGTGTGGGTGAGGCTATGCAGAATGGGAGAGGGCGGCAGAATAGGTAATGTTGTGTTAGTAAAGCAGATAGAAATGACGGTTACAAGACCATAAGTAACGGGAGATAGGAGGATAGAAAGTGGGATACAATCAGGTTGAGGGCTACGATAAGCTAAACCTTGCGCCTGGGCTGCTGCACTGCTGCACTGCTGCGCCGATAAGCCGAATCTGGGGCTGTTTGCCGGTGCTTGCTAGCCTACCTGAGCACCTTGTGATGCCGTCGCGTGTGCTAATAGGGCACTTAGGTAGGTTTCAGCATGGGCAAAGCATGGGCCTTGATCGCTGAAACCGACTGCTACGGCGTGCTAGCGTCGGCTTGGCGCTGCTGGCCAGTGTTCTGCAGCCCGCAGGTGTCCAAGCAGTACCTGATTCTTCCACTGTCTTATTAATGTACCACGGTAGTGCAACACTACATACTGCCTGCCCGCCGTGCTTGATGTTGTACAGAGGCACATACAGGTAGGTACTTTGGGTATCTGCACATATAGTAGTATATGTAGGTAGTAGCTAAGGAAGCACCTGAGTGGCAGGCATGTGTCAGCCATTTCATTACGTACCTATACCTACCTACCTACCTACTTACATGTATATACCTATAAAGGTGGGAGGTAGCTGGATGCGCCTGTGTCTTGGGAACAAAGTGCATGTTTTATTGTATAGGAACCAATCGTTCTGCCACGAGTTTCAAAGCGGGAGAACTACCTAGGTATGTAGATTGCAGGCCCTAACCCGTCTGTTGTTACTGGTCGCCTTGGCTCCCGCTCGATACCACCCGACCCAACCGTGGAGGATGCGACCCTGTGTCCTTATCAGCCCTGTGACCAAGCGGGACAGGATGAGGGGTTGGAGGAGGGCATGGTGATGAAATCAGGGGTGACGTCAAGGGATCTTCTCCCAACATGTACAGTACCTACCTACTACTGTAAGTACCTACAGTACATACCTACGGTAGGTAGGTGAACCTTGTAGCTTACCTACACACTCGCCTCTCCTTTGTGTTTCGGTAATGGCAGTTTGACTCTAGAAGGGCGCGCATGAAATAGAAGCCCACCGATTACCCGGTTGTTGTCAGGGAGTGTCTAGGAGCTCAAACTCTACACTTCTTCGTTTTAAATCTTAAAGGCGCAACTTGTTAGCCAAGGTTAGTACAATATTCAATCATCAAACATCAAACCAAATACGAATAAGTTCCTTAAACCAAAAGGGGCACTCGTAACACCTCGGAATAGACGATATCTCGTACTTCACCTATTATTGCCATCCTCTGCGGGCAGTCCAATAATAGCAAACAGTTTCAGGGAGAGCGAAGAAGAAAAAGAGATTGAAAACTCACCGGCCTCTTCTAATTACTCGTTTTCTTGTTTTCTTTTTCACGCACTTCTCTGGCTTCGGTTTACTTCCGACGACACATGTGCCCTTGTCGAGATCGCTCTATCGCCCACTAAGCAATTGAGACTCGCTTCTTTGAATAGGTAGCGGTGCAACACCAATAACCGGGGGATTGGGCTATGTATGATCGCTCCGCTCCGAGAAGATTGAATTTGTTTGTAAATTTTCGAGAACGAAGCTCGCTACCTTAGGTGACCATATACATAGAAGAACCTTGGAACCTACCACTAGCAGCAAGGCACTAAACCAGGGGAGCTGTGTAGCTTGGAGGCCGACCGCGATTGAAACTGACCCCAACTGAAGCCGATTTTGATTGAGGCCGACCCCGAGCCGATTCCGACTCGACTTCAAGACTGTCGAATATATAGGTGCAGTTTCGGAAGGGCCGAAATGATGCCCATTTGTCAATGGTCGGTTGTTAGACCCAAATTGGATCAGTATGTGTCAGGAGGTCAATGTGCACGTCGGCTGCGTCAACCAAGTCTTCAGCTTCGCCCTGGGTCAGTGATAATCAACGCGGTTGATGGCAAGGATATTATGGTAATAGAACAACTTGGAGGAAGCAGGTCTAGATGACTCAGAAAGGATGAATCATTCGTTGAGCGCCTCGATAGGGGAAACAACCAACGGCCAACTCTAGGGGCTGACTACAGAGCACTACTCCAATTGTCGAGTCATTGGTTAGAATACGGTAGATGAAGGTGTGGAAATGAAAGCCAGTCGTCGTATTGCGTGTACACTAGATTGTAATTAGATGACCCCTATCTTTGAACAGAGGCGGGTTCGAAATATGGCTGTCCTCGCCGTGACTCACGTCCCCAATGCCAGCTGTTGGACGAACCTCGTCGAAGCGATGACGACGACAAATAGGCAGCTGAATTAAATGGCGGACCAATGGTGACGGGGGGCATGGCCCAGTTATATATTTAGGAATGGCCTTCTCCAGCATTCCGTCGCACCCACCTTTATCTGCATTATTCTCCTGTTGCATACCTTCGTTGGTGGCGTAGCGTCGAGGAATACTACTATACCAGGGGTAAGCCCCGAGACTGATGACAAACCGAAAGCGGGATTCAGAAAATCCCGGCGACTCCCTTGATACTGTACCTGTTACACAGGTACAAAGGAACAGCCGTCGTCAGCGTTAGTCTACCTGCGGCCTACCTATGACCTACTTACCTACCTACCTACCTACCTCAGATCAGATCCACCGAGATCTTATCAATCCGGCGGGCGAAAGTCTGAACACCGACGAAGCCAAGTTTCTACACTGCAGTACATACAGTATTAACCAACCTGGATCGCTGTCCGTGCGGGCCATCTATCTTAATCGCCACCGGATAACACGACTAAGGCTCTCGCCGGCGCCTCGAGAAAGGCATACCGCACCGTACCGTACTTTACTCATGTGGACAGGAGACCGGATTTAGACAGATATCCGGACTGTTATCGCCATGTCCGCGACGACCGCCGCTGCGGCACCTCCCCACCACTCTAAGCCCACGAAGATACTCGCGTGCGTCCACTGTCAGTATCGCAAGATCAAATGTGACCGTCAACAGCCGTGCTCCAATTGCGTCAAGGTACGTCAGACGCCGCCTAGGAGCTCGCAAGCGTGAGCAAATCACTCGGCTCATAATGCGCGCCGCCTCTCATCTCGTCTCTCATCTCCCGTCCTTCTTTCTTTCTCATGTTGCTGCTCATTTGTTGAGGCGAGAATCCAGGCAAAAATCGCTTGCAAGCCAAGCATTCCAGCTCCTCCGCACAAACGTCGTCGCCCGAATCAAGACCTTCTTGAGCGGCTGGCACGGTGTGAGCAGCTTCTAAAGCAATATGCCGACGGCAATGTTCCGGGCCAGGGGGAACCGGCTCCAGCCGTTATTGGGCCCAGCAGTGGTATCAGCATCAGCCAGCCCGCCTTCTCCTCACCAGCTATCAAAGCAGAAAATCAAAATGAGACAAGGGCGTCTTTCAAGTCCGGCAAGGTTGTGGAAGAGGATGGAAACGTTCGTTTTATGGACAATTTTATCCGGATTAGCTTTCACGATCAGGTATACCCCCTTCTCTCCCCGGTCATGCCAAGGCGCTGTATCTAATTCTTGTTTCTAGCTCACAGCGATGAGAAGTATCATCGACGATGAAGACCAAGAATCTGAGTCAAGTACGGTCGGTCTCTCACCCGACAACAATGCCGACCTTTTTCTCGGCGTTGAAGATGCAGCGATTGATCTGCAGGAACTTCAGCCAGAGTGGGTATTTCCTTGCTTTTGAGTTGCTTACGTTCACTACAGTACTTGAGATTTTCCACTTACTTACACGTACTTCTACGTAGCCTTGTCAACGTCTTCAGGTTATGGCAGTTTTTCATTGACCGAGTTAATCCCTTAAACAAAGTGATCCATGTCCCCAGCTTACAGTCGTATGTCATGGACGCCGCAACCGACATCAACAAAGTCCCATTGGCATATCAAGCACTTCTCTTTTCTATCTATACTATGGCAGTTGTATCGCTCACTGGTCAAGAAACGATTCAATTGCTTGGTATGACCCGAGAGGATGCCCTGAACCGATTCACTCGAGGCACGAAACTCGCTTTGACTCGCGCGAACTTTTTGAAAAACTATAACATGACAATATTACAAGCCCTTGTCCTCTATATGGTATGTTCACTCCTTTAATACTTTTAAAAGATACCTGCTAACGGATAACTTTATAGCTCTCGTTAAACGGGCGTAATGATAACCATTCAACTTGGATTATGGGTGGTACTGTCATGCGCATCGCGCAGAAGATGGGCTATCATCGCGATGGCGAGCAATTTAATCTATCGCCTTTCGAGACCGAGATGAGACGAAGGCTATGGTGGCACGTTATCACGCAAGATTCCAGGTACGCCATGTTGTCTGGTCTAAGCCATTCTTGGGTCGCTTCGAATTGGGATACCAAGATGCCACAAAACCTCAATGACGCAGATCTATTCCCGAATTCGATGGAGCCTCTCGTGCCTCGAAATGGTCCCACAGAAATGGTCTTTGTCCTCCTCATCTATCACTACCAGAGATTTACTAGCAAGACGCACGGGGCCTTCGAAGCAGCCTTCATGGCGCTACGCGATGGCGGCAAACGCGACCCTCAACGTCCTTCCCCTATTGATACATACCGCGCTCTCGTTGAAGAAATCGACCTAGAGCTAGCCGAGTTCGAACGGACTCATGTCGATCCAACAGCAGGAGGTGTCCACGAAGCTGCTGCAGTGATACGCCCTCTCTTTATTGGTAAGATGAGAGACATTATGGTCCCGATGTGTGAACAACCCGAATGGGGAACCGAAATATTCGACCAGATTGACAGTTTGTTCAAATCCTTCGTACACAGCCACTCAAGAAATGCGGCAGTCTATAAAAGGATGGCCAACACAGGGTTCTTGTGGTTTATCAGGTCTGGTTTCCAACCTGATGCTCTTCTCCTATTCACCGCCAAGTTATACAAGAGGCCGACAGGGAAGCTTACCGACGGCGCCTGGATTGCTCTCGAGTCGATTCACGAGCTTCACCCAGACTTATTCGACATCTCTCAAAAGAAAAACGAGCGTCAAGCCCAGTTCACACTCAAGGCATGGTCAATTCGCGAGCAGGCGCTCGCGCAATGTGGAAAACAAGTAGAACCCCCTGACTTTATTCAGCGCCTCCGTCAGCTCCTGTCATCTTCTCGCGCCACGTCATCATACACGGCTTCCTCCTCACCGGCATCGGCGTCGCAGCAGATCTTTATGCAGCAAACGCCACCTTTCCAGCAGGCGCCGCCAGACCTGGGTGATGTGAACCAGTTCCTCGTAGGCAATGTTGACGCGTCACATTTTAATTTGGACATGTGGGGGAACGTATTGATGGAAAATGACGAGCAGCAAGCCTTGCCTTATGGAGGCTTTGACTTCTCAAAGTTAGACTTTTCATCTATGGGGTTCACGAGGTGAATTCAACTACCTACTCGACGGCTTATTAGGACGACCTCATTCAAGCTGGTCTTGTTGCAGGTGTCAAGATCTTATTTATAAGTCACCTGCCGTTGTGGACAAAGGATCGATGCCGTTGCGCACGACGGGCCCAAAATGCCTCCTTTGGCTAGGCTCACATATGTACATGTTATATTCGTTGTTATCCAGGTGCAGTGTCCTGACACGGGGACGCAGTGAGGCTACGATTGTGAACGCTCGCTCTTAGGGCAAGAGAAAGGGGGCGAGGAACAATCTGATCTCCCAGCATGACATAAAGTTGGAGGGATATCAGAGAAATGTACGATGATGGGATGACTGGGAACGATTTTTCTCCCCTCTATTGGCCTGTGTATATTTAGGCGAGGACTCCCGTTATCATGGCCAATGTTCTCGACATATATGTATAACTAAGAATAAACCCAGTTAATTTTCATAACTATCTCGTAATGATAAACCGGCTGCTAGAGCAGGCCTCAATAGTAGGTCCGAGATGGCTGTCCATACGAGCCGGGCCCGTCCGTTTACCTAGATTGCTTCAAAGCGGCTTAAGTAACTAAAACCCTAATAATGAACGGGGATTCGTAGATCGCGAGGATACCTATACGGCCATTTCCCCTACTATAGATTTAAATCGACAATTTCGATATCAAAACAGTAATCCCCTAGTACTGTCCTTTGACGCCTGTCATCGTTCGTGTCTGCTTCTACTTCAAAACGTCATCTACAGCATCGCAGGGTGATCATCTTGAATATCCCAAATCGCCTATATTCCCAGTGATATCAGTAGTGAGTGCTCGGTAGACCAGCGTGTATTCGCTCAACTACGTCTATGGGGTTGTGAAGACGAGGTGCCAGCGCTTTGATAGGTAGACCTCTAGCCCGTAAACTAGCAAAATGAATATTAGAAGACAAGAACACACTTACTGTTTTCCACGTGGTATTCTTAGCTTCTGTCATTCATTTGCTATTAAACTGATAGATAATTACCTAAGTAGGAGAGAGTTAACTAGCAGTACGACGTTTGTTAAGGGCGTAAGGGAGGGAGTGTATGGGTAGTGTATGCAAGCTACGTAGGTATTATCAGCTGAGCAATTTATAAAATTATTAACTTGATTCTCAAAACTAGCAGGAGTAACTTCTTGGTGAGTATAATCTAAGTTAGACACCTCATGGTCATACTATATTACATAGGCACTTAAGTAGGTACTCTTCTGCGTTAAGGGCACGAGAGCAGCAGGCCGTTACACTCGAGTTCTACCCTATATACACAGTACATGCAAAACCACCTACCAGGTAACCCATAGCTGCCAACCCTCTCTTACGTAGAGGGAGGTATAAGAGAGTGAAAGGCTTCCATTCGCATGTCAATTTGGCGGAGTCACTCAGGCGTTGGTGAGAGAGGCCAGATGAACACCGGAGACGGCGCCCGTGAGCCCTCAGTTAACAATCAATAATACTGAATCCGGTAATACGAATTGCTTTATTGGGAATGTGGGCCATTCTAAGGGCTGAATCTATATTAGATTACCTACTTAGACCTACCCGGTACCTTTACTAGGTACCTATGTAGGTAGGGTATGCTAGATGAAGTAGGGGATACCCGCTATTAGGGCTAGTGCCCCTGAGGGTTGGGCACTCTATCTACTCATAGCATGCAAACTGAGTGGCATATTTCTTGGAAATAGTCAGCAAGACAGTCGAGCGCTGCTTGACCCATATAACATCCTCGTAGCGAGTTTCAGGGTTCTGAGGGAAGGCTGTCTTGAAGGTAGCCAACGCTTAGACTAGCCATGTCCGCGCCAGAATTGTGCCAAGTCTCCGGTATTGAGGCTGTAGACACGATGAGCGTATGTTTTCTTTTGACGTCTTAGGACTGACTCTTCAAAAGGCTTACTTGCTTATTGGCTGATCTTACCATGATGAGGCAACTCTGGGAGCTCAGAGCTTGGTGAGGAGTTCGATGTTCAAAACGTAACATAGGTGTGTATGTTAAAGCCTTTTGTTAAAAATATATACGGATATCTATCAAGACCGACATTTCTGCGCAAGGGTGCTAACGGTTCTCAACTTTGATTTTCCTTTCTTTAAATAATGTTGAACAGTTGCCGGGTCACCCCGACATCTCTCATTGCAAGTGCCTCTACCCCCATGATGCCATGTACGTATGTTTCACCGACAAGGATATAACGGCCCGGTTCGGTTGCGGACGGCTGGAGGAAGAGGGTTTCTTCTTTGTCGATAGCCTTTTTCCTAAGGTAAGCTTCCGAACCCGCAAAATATTCTTGACGAATGCCCCATAGCTTTTGGCGGCAGGGCTGTCAAATATCTCACTCCAGGTGTCGTTAAAGACCTAAAAAAAAAAAAAAAGAGTTCGGTGATGATAGCAGCATAACGCTGCCACTTTGGTATAGCCCAGTCCAAGTTTTGTGCGAACCCTACTCGCTCCGTAAACTTGTACAGTGATTGTAGGACGGTCAGTTATTTCCATCTATAATTTAAGAGAAAAGACAAATCTGTGCAGTCACACCACTACGACGTCTAGAATTAGTAACTGCGATTCGTTGTTGGATATGAAGAAGTTTTCGGGGAAATTCTTCAGGCAAAGATAGGCAAGAAATAGCCGTAGATGCTGCTCGCGACTTCTGCTAACACCCACTCCCAATATGTATCTTCCTCTTTCTTAGGCCGTCCAGTAGCGTATCTTCGCATGATGGCTTTAATATGCTCGCCTCGAAGGGAAAAGCCTTGATAGGGGTAATCACTGCGTTGCGGGTCCGCCACCTCCTCCCATAACTCTAAAATTTTATTCCTGCACAAGGGCGGTGTTCTCAACGATGGATGGCAGGCTTCAGACAAGCGCTCAATCGTGTCAAAATCAACGCCGCTGACCGTGAGAAACCCCAGCTTCTGGCCAGGGTGTTTTCCGGGGGACGGCAGAGCTGTTTCCCGCGGCCTTGAAGATACCGGGGTTCGCAAAGTCTTTGAGTAGTTCTGGGTCCCATTCACTCCAGATGCTCCAATTTGGAACTCGGGAATCGGCGGCAACAGTGGTCTGTGTTCCTTAGTGTGAGAGGTAAATTGCCAAAATAAGTGCGTGATATTGGCAACGTTGCACCCAAGCATGTGGGCCGCAAGTGTGCCCGGCGTTCCATCACCCAACCAAATGCAGACTCGGCCGGCTGTCTGGTAAATCTTTCCCATTAAAAGAACCCTACTGCGAGCGTTCGTAGACGTCGGCCTGGTCGATGCACAAGGCGTTGACCCATAACTTTCTCGATTTATTCCTCAGGCGCAGACGCCGAAGAGTGGCCTCGAGGTTCTCAAAGCTGCTGCAATGTCGACCGTCTATCACTATAACCTCTCTGGTCCCCTTCTCGCCCCAGGTGTACGCCAGCGCCTCGTACTCGGGTCGAGTCTGCAAAGTCTTATAATGCTATGTAGTGGATATTAGGCAAGAATGAGAGTTCATCAGATAAAACTCTAGGAGTCGTATCTCTTCTACTAGCGCGTTTAGCGACCTAGGCGTCAAAATCCAGGTGTTTTCCAACAGCAAGCTAGGCATGCTCTCGTCTTTCCTCTATCTATTCAACCCTTCCTTATTACAAACTAGTTCTATAATAATCACATTACTCAATCTTACTTCCATCATAGCCATACACTTGATGCTCCCATTATACATCTAGCCATAAAATTTTCATCAAATAGACTTCTATTTATCTCCCGCCAATCTCGAGGCAGTGAGATTCTCAACGTATCAGCATAGCTTTTCATGGATGCCAGTAATAATTACTCACCGCAATGTATCTTGCCCATCGTAGGGATCTTCTAGACCAGGTGCCTTGTTAGATCACACATTTCGAAGATAGCCAACTCCAGGTTATAGTTCCTTTGCAATTCCCTAATAAGATAATATTAAATCTTACTGGATTGGTTTTTTTGTTTGATTACTAACACTTAAACTATGTCTAATATCAACAAGTTCCAAGGCAAAATAAATTCAACTACTAACTTTAGTCTCGCCTGAGCCTAAAAGAGTCCTACGAGGGCTAGCAAAACATCCTTCCAGGACTTAAGCCTTCTCTTCTTAGATCTACAGAATGCTATGCTACCTTTTGCTGTTGATATGGAACTGCTGCTACAAGTATCAGTTTATGTGAGCTCAGCACCTAGTACGCCTATCTGCATTGGGAGTTCCCTATTACACAAATGCAAGAGGACAAAAGCCGCTGGCAAGACTACTAGTATGGGAAAGGTTATGATACTTGACAATGATACTTCTCAGGCCAGTATGTTCGGGATTATTACAACCCCCGAGGCTGCCTTCGTGAGGCGCAACAGAGCCGAGATAACCAGAAGACCAGAAAAAATAATTAACGGTAATACCCTAACTACGGAGGCTAGGGTTAAGCGCCCGCCGAATCCTTAGATTTTGTTTTAAAGACAACACCATCAGCAAGTCGCATCGCAATACACAAGGATTCATAATAGCCAAATCTACAAGTGTAATCATTTGCACTCAGAAGATCATTATTCACTTTTTTTTGTTTATTAATTTCTATCCTTGCTAAGATTATTAGTATTATGTGGTGTACGATGAACAATGGTCAGAAAAAGCCGTAATTCGACGAAGCGGATAGACGAGCTAGTTATCGAGCATAAATAACTCCGTGCCGAATTCAAATATGTACCGAGAGAGGGGAGGATTGGGCGAAGCACAGCGAAGAGAGACGCAAGCTAAGAAAAACGAAAAGCAGAAGCTCTATCGAACTTGGCCCTGTAATAGCAGTTGGATAGCGAGGATATATCACTTTCTCGGATGATTGCAGACAATCCCATCAAATCGAATTTCAACATCCTCTCTCCTAGAGATGTTTGAAGAATTAGGTGATGAACACAATTGGGATATATCCGTCACATATTTCACCCCTCACCCAAGTATAATTTTTATCTTCAATATTCTTAAACTCACCTCGTACGCGGGATCTTTGGGGTTTCTTTCTTTGTATCAATACTACGCATAAATTCACTGCGACCGTGTATTGTTGTCTTGCGAATTTGGGACTAGGCATTGAACATATCTTTACTCCCGCCATTCAACAACCTCTGGAAATGTAATTGGGATTCCAGCAACAAAGATAGATTGCACTATCCTGAAACCTATATACGACTTCTCTATATTGCTTCCCGCCTAGAGAGAGTTGCGATAATACTAGTTCTCCTCTTCAAATTACTGTCGAGTATAACGCTAACGCACTCTTGTGAATAAACATCGCCTACATCGTAGAACTTTGCCCTGGATCACCAATTGTGATAGAATGTCGTCTATTAGGCTACTAACTATAAGCATGGATTAAGGCCAGGGAGTTGGGCCTTTTTCTTCTTAGTGAGGATGGCAAGGCACTTTTCTACGAATAAAAAGGGGGTGATTTACAATAAGAAGTCCTATAGTTTCACCAATTTCACCCCTATTTATGTTTATTAACTTGCTGTCATCCATACATTAATTACTATTTTACTATTTCGGGCCCAACCTTCACCAAATACTCGCGTCGATTGCTTACAATGTCATCGCTTTCTTTTCCGATAAAAGTTATAAGCAACCCTTAGAATCCCGAGCTTTATCCCGTATCTGTTGTGCCAAGTAGCAACAAATAAGAGTAACAGCAGTGATAGGCACATGACCAGAAGGGCGGAAGCAATAGGGGCTCATGAGCCCATTGAGTAGCCGATATAGTATCAAACACAGTGAGAAGCGATCAAATATGACGCCTTAATCAAAGCTTTCGAATTTCCTTCTTTTCTGTAGTCCATGAGCTGCCGTATCTACTGACTGAGTTGCTTATAACTGCAGCCATCCGTTGAGATATAGTAGCAAGTGAGACATTCCGAGATCGTTTTCGACTACCACCATTTCCGTAAATTAAATCCTCCAGGTTGTGTTTATATAACTTCTTATTATCTAACCTGAGGACCAGAAGGCTAGTCTCAAGAGAATACTAATTTTCTAGGCAAGGATACGCTTGAATAGCACAGCCACATACCATACGTCATACGTCATACGCCTACGCCACATGCCACACGCCACAGCCCCGGAACCGAGTCGGCTATCATTTAACCGAATTTTCGCTCAAATCGTGCAACCGAACATACGAGGCAGTTCAGCCAACCAAGCGAGGAGGTTAAAGTGCCTCATGTACTATACATCAGCTGAATGACTTTACCCTCCATAGAACATGCATATCGAACTGTATCAGTCGACGGGGGCCATCTGTCCATTTCTCCAATAACATGTTGGAGAAAAGTAAGTATACTCGTGTACGAGGTAATATCCATGCGGGCTGCGAATAAACAGAGCACTTAATAGTAATACGGTGCATAAGCCCCTATACTATGACGTCACATGCCAACCTCAACGTCTCTGGGAGGGTATATGGACGCGTTGGCACGCAGTATACTTAGAAGATCACACAGACGAATAAGGTATAAGAAACGAAAATCCAGATGAGGTAATCATCGAAAAGCTGGAATTGCATCACCCCGCGGTAATATATCGATAGCAGAGATGGGGTTCCCGAAATAGAAGCATGGTTGAGTTCGTATAGCATCATCACGCATACAGTAGTGGGTGCAGATCGCTCCCGCTCTAGGACCCTGAAGAGCTGCTCGTACGATTTTCTCCTGCGAATCAGCAAAGCCTAATCTCGCCATCTCGTTGCATGAGCTGAACTATGCTTCATTCACCGGGAAACCCTTGGGTTCTGTCTAGGTTCACTTGCGCTGTGGCCGTAGATGACCCCGTCGGTTCGGGGAGACGGGATTGCGATGGTCGTAAACGAGAATAAGCCGTGGCTATACAGGCTCAGGATAGAGCGCGCAGTGTACAGTACTGTAGCTGCCGACCCAAGCACCCCCAAGAAAAAGGTCTCGACCTTCCCCCGCTATCGAGTCCAGAAACGGCAGCCACCTTTGCCGATCCCTACAGACGAGTGCTCCCCCGTGCAGCCCCGTGTTCCGCCCCGTGCTCGCTCGTGTGCACCAGCCGCAGCATCTGCTGCGAATGTAGTAAGGGTGCGGTAGGGATGGGGCCTTGGGTGCCTCGCTCAATCGTCAATGCTGCCCCTGATCGCGCGAGGCTTGACTCATCGCTCAAGAGCATGCTACCTGGTCCAGTAGCCCGGTAGCCTGGCCTTCTGGATATAGTCTGACGGTAGCGATGGCGAAACGATGAGACGTCCCCTATAGTACTTAGGGCGAAGAACTCGGCGAGTTGATCAAGAACCCTGGGTAGGGGGTGATGAGGTTGGCGTAGAGCGAGCGAGGTCCGCAGGGGAGTACCCGGGCGGTCCAGGGGCGACCGTAGGCAGGACGCTCTACATCCAAGAGGCCGTGGCGTGTGGCCTGACTGCCTGATGAGGAAAGTATAGAGCAAAATAACGCATACTCATTGGCTCTGGCCGTAAGTTCGCCTGCGTCGGCAAGTCTCTCGCCTGGGTGGCAAATTGGGTTTTATGTACTGCCGGTACCACTGCCGCTACTACCATCGAGGCGGTCCTGCGCCCGGGATTGTGCACTTGTTGAGCCGCACCAACCTGTGCTTCGCCGAATCCACTGCGGAGGCTGTGGCTTGTACGGCAGTGATCGACACTGTCGTCACACGTATTTCGCCAAATGAAGTAGCTACCCCGGGGCGTGATGGGAGCAACTGTGGCTCATTCCGCTGCCGTACCAACTCGTACTGTATACATCCAATCGTAGGGTCAACGCCCTGCAACCCGTCGCGATAGGGGATCTTGTCCCTTGAAAACCTAATTGGCTGGGGCCGCCGCCGAGTCATTATACAGTAGAGTTAGTGGCAATAGCGAACCGACAACCCAGAACGAGCGCTTCGAATAGAAAACCCCTTCACCACACACCCGCATGGCTGAAGTATTCTTCGAGTACTCTCTCATTGGAAGAACCTCGAAACAAGACCTGCAAGGCGACGTTGTTGTGATGATTCCACCCGGCCCCCGGTGAGGCCTCCCTCTAAACCGCGATGACTGCCACCGACCCCCCTAAGTGCCACGGATGTGTAACGCACATTGAAATTTGACTTGGTATGCGGCCACGTAGTCCCCTGGTAGTCCCCTGGTAGTCATTCCATTCGTTGTATTACCAAGCCGCGGCACCTAGGGCGCCTTGCAGGCGAAATATGCCATGCATTCTTTGACAAGATCAGCTGTGCCCTTTGGCATTTGCTGGTACCGGACTCCGGCAACACGATGTGACGGAGCATCGCTGGCTAACGCAAGTCGGTCCGTAAAACCTTGACCTGCGTGTGTAAAGCCGGGGATCCACCCGGCGCTCCAGCTGCCGTGAAGGCTATAACTTAGTATTGCCCATGGGCCGAGGCACCTTAGATGATCCAACTTGCGACGTGATAAGGAGCGTTGTAGCAATTAGGTTGTAACCAGCTGCGAACTACAGGATCCGGTACAATCCCCTTGAATGCTATGCAAGATGGTGCCACCGCTTCGCCGCAAGCTGCATTTTCGGTCGGAGCAGCATCATGTACACCACATATGTACGGTCCCTCATGGGTCTCCATTTACTGGCCCATATCTCGTCTGCGTGTTGTCGAGTCTCAACCTGGCCGACTATCCGCTGCAGTCTGTCCTCAGACTAGTGAGATGCACATAAGGTTCGCCTTGTACCGGGTCCCTTAGGTAGTACATGCGCCTGACGCGTGTATAGCGGCCATCATCCTACAACCGGTAGAGAGTTTGAGAGAAGCAAATAGAAGAATTAATGATTTAAAAAAAATTAAAGGGGCATCGATGGGGGGAAGAAGGCTAAAGAGGGCTAAGTTGGGCAAGTCATGTATCAGCATGAGAAATAATTGGATTGCCGCCCATTGGTTGTCGGCGTCAGCATTGACCGTTGGAATCTTAATCAATGCGGCCCGAAGAGCGTGATGTGTACAGGTACACAGGCAAGAGGATATAAGGCGTTTCTGGTGTTTGAAGCCAGGGCATAGTTAGTGACCAGTACCCATGTCGGCCGGGCTCCAGCAATTGCAGTAGTTAACCGCACCGTTGGTGCTTGGCGCAGAAATCTTTTTGGTGTCGGGCTATTCCAGTCACTAGTCCAGGGTGCGCTGCCACTCTAGCGGCAATGAGTATGTCGTGGCGGACTTGTCATCCTGATAATATCATGATCGTACGATTGTAGACGGCTAGTGAGACTATTGTGGCTGCTCTGTGTCGGGAAAGGGCAAACATGGAGGTTAGTGGTTGGTTGGTTGGCAAGCTGCGAGGCAAGGCTTGTTGATTAGTGTTGATATAATACATATAAGCAGCGAAACAGAGATACTCCCGGCCTATGCACTACTGCATAGCTAGGTACTAGGTATTGTGTTTTGGAAGGGGAAAACACGCGTTCTGTGTGACCACGGACAATATAGAAAACCATGGTTATGTGTAGAAGAAGAAAAAAATTTGTTAAGGCTGAGTTTAGCTGGACAAGAAATAAGCAAAACTGTATCTACTTGAGCAAGGGACGTCAAAATAATCAAGTACTACCTAGGTATATATTATGATGAAATAAACCCACGGCGGGTTGTTGGTCACATCATCGTCTTCCCTAAGAGATCTCTTTTTTAAGCAGGCCGGCAAGTGCCCATTTGTAGTCATGGTTGCAGGTAGCATGGTTTAAATCACAACTCGTTAACTTGATAGCTAAGAAAGTCGGGGGAATGGGATGTTTTCATCAGTACGTTCCAATAAACCAGGAAAGGCTAAGTTTCCGGGTGAAATGAAGCCCCATAGACATGATGGAGGACATATTCGTGTTCTTCACCTTTTACCATACAATTCTACCGCTCTATGGCGAACTTCAAGTCTGTGGCCCTCGCGCAATCGGTAAATTGCTACGTGTACGCTCCGTGGCTATCACGGCCAGTTAAGGCATCGGGTTGGCGAGGCACACTCTCAGGAAGTAAGCACTTTACTTATATATTTTGAGCCGTGGAACAAAACTTGCTTGATCTATAGCATGACGGGAGTTAGAGCCGCCGTTGTAGCCGGGAGGAAAGTAGACAAACTTACCGCTAGTAATCATACAGTATAGAGGTATTGTCGTGTGTGGTCAGATCATGACAATACAGTAGAGTGTCGATGTTTAATTTCCGAATCGATTGCGCAGCTGCCAATCATCAACTAAGTCGCCCGTTATGCCTCAGAGCCATCTCTTGAAGGGCCGTTTCATGTTTCATGTTTGCGGGGGAGATGCCTAGGCTGGTGCTCAGGTGCCATATTACTGCAGTAGATTAGCCGGATGAATATCTCCGGCTGACGAGATCTAATACGCCATGGAAGCATGGAATCCACTAGCGATGGATGGCCTCAGATCCGTCTAAAAAGCCACCACTTTCGCTGGGTTGCGAAGAATGTCAAGCAAAAAAAAAAAAAGGCGTGCCAATTGTATGGGATGCGCCCATATTCATATTGTGTGTGCTTAAATAGGGAAGAAGAAGAAGAAGTAGAACAAGAAGAAGACAATGATCATTCAAGCGCGTGCTATCGCTGGATACAACATTATGCTGATCAGCCAGAAGTGCGAGTGAAGCAAGGGAATGGTGAAGCAATGAAGGTCGTCAGTGTATACCTACTCACTGTAGATGTATAAAAAGTTGTTGTCGAGTTCTAGGCCTTGGTGTGCTATACCCTCGGTGCAATACGGGTAGGGGTAGGGACTGGAAGCATGCAGGTACTCACCTATCAGGTCCCTCCCTGCACACTAGGCACACTGCCGCCTACTGGACCATTTGGTGATATGCGCCCAGATAGCGCAGAGCTGACAGGGCTGTACGGCTAGCTTCAGCAGAGTCCAGACCCGGTGTTCTAGGCGCGTACTCCCCTGCGACACGACGTCACGGTGGGGGGCGTCGACGGTTCGCCTGTTCGCTCGCTCACCCGGCACAGCGGGACAGAACGCAGAAATTAGTCCATTCAGACCAACCCCAGCCCTTCAACACACTCCTTCCCTATTTCACTAACGCCAGGCTTTAATGAGAAGCGCGTTTGAAGGGGCTAGTTGTTTGACGGCCTCGGTTGATAATAATGAACGTTGCTAGTGACAGGGTCTAATGCAGAGTTCGCATGAAAAGTCGCCTCCAACTTGGTCGTTTGATTCGTGGATCGGAGCCAGTCCCGATCCATCTCCGCACGGTTCAATCGATTCGGTTTCATACAAAAGCAACTACAACCACGAGAACTCGGTCGTTGCTGCGACACATGCTACCGTGTGGCGCCAACGTTTCGAGACAGTGGCTCTGATATGGCCAGCAAACTAATTCGACCATGCTACCCCCAATATTTGAACGTAACCGTGACCCGAGAGAAGAGCAGTATGGTAAATATGATGTGAGAGCAAGACACCAATAATTTTTCATGTCCAGATTTCAAGGGTCGTCCGAAGAGTCGTTAGTCTTGGGTTCAAATCATGCGTGTACGTGTAGGCATGTGAGGATGCTTCGCAATATGCCTCGTAGTATGCTTTGAAATATGTTTTGAAATATGCTCTGGATAATGCTTCACAACCCAATATGACTCGCTATGCTGATCGTAGAAGCGTAAGTATACATTGCACCCCGTATTTAAGTTCCACTTCGTTTCCCATCTATTGACCATCCCATTGCAATGTATCGGACTGGAAAAGGACTTGACAAGGGAAACAAGCGGCCTCTGAAGGAGGTGGTATCTTTGACGTACCCGCTCAAACGCCATTAACTCAAGGAAAGACCGTCATAGTCGTGTGTTCATTAGTCGATTAAACCGATAACCGTTAGCCCCCATTCTATATTCTCAAGAACACAATTTCGCCAAACAAGAGTTATTCATATTCGCCGGGTTAGAACGTAAACCGGAGTTCGTAAACAGTTGTCGTACGATACGCGCTGTGTGCCGACTTCCCGTCCCCTTCTGGGCCGTCAACTGCCATCAGTTCCCACTCTGGCTTCGACTGGGGCACATTGAGATCTACCTCAACAACTTCCAGAACCATGTCTTGGCCTTCCGATAACTCGTGTATTACGTCGTTGTCCATCTCGACTTCCAAGCCGCTCCCAAGCACATGAACGGTTCGTGTGACTCTCGCGGGGTCGAGGTTCCATTTGGCAGCAGCCCGAGAAATGAAGTTAGACATGCTTCGTTCGCTGAGGTATACTGCTCTGTATAGTTTTCGCTCTTCCGGGGTCGTAGAATCCTTTCGCGCAATATAGAAACATGCGATGGGCTTGGCTAGTTTCTCTACCGGTGGCTTATAGGTCGGATCTATCCCGACTGCATCGATCCAACCACTTATATTGCCGGCATCATCAGTTTTTTTGATCTTGGTAGGTTGATCTGACAACCGGTGAGAATCCCCGCTTCTATGCTTTTCCACCCATGGAGCAGCGCCTGTAGCTTGCGACTGCAAAGATGCCGAGCTGGGTGAAGGCGAGACCAGGGAAGATTCGGCTACCGAGTTTCTCGCACTTCGAGCCTGCCAAGCGGCACTATCCCTCGAATCCACTCTTGATAAGTCGGCAGATTCCCCGGGGAGACTGACAGGGTGAAGATCCGGGTCGTCCAAGTCTTTCCCCCGCAAATAGAGAATGCTCACGGGATGTGTACTGCTAAACATTTCCTGCAGCGTTTGAAGCTTAAAGTTCAAATCATCTTCAAGTGACGGTCGAGCATTCGCCCCGCCGCCACTACCACCATCTGCAGAGCTTACCGAAGACATAGACCAAGTGCGCTTGTGTTTAGGAGTCTTGCCAGGCCGCTGATGATCTTGACTCTTGATATGCGCTCCTCCTCTTTTCCGTTTCCCGAAGTCCTTCCCGCCATTTTCTGCCTGTGAAATTTGCTGTCTCAACTTATCCACCGTCTTCTTCACATGGGCTATATCGTTAGAAAGCTTCCTCTCCGCACCATGATCTCGAAATAACTTTACTTTGCAATAGCATATTTCGGAGAAGGGATCAGGGGGCAAAGACTCGGCGGTAGATATGACACTCGTTTTGGCGCAAAGTCGCACGGGAATGCCTTTAACACCTTTCGAGTGGCTGAAGTCAGTAGAAAGAAAGTTAGAACGGAACGCAATGGAGCACTCGGGAACACCGTTGGGGCTGGGTGTCCAAGTCACACAGAACCCATCAAACGAAGCCGATTCGAGTTCAACCCGAGTTCTTCTATCGTCGGCATCGACCGGCTGCCCTGCCTCAACGTACTCGACGGCTTGGAGCTTCCCCCCACGATGGTGCGCTTCGTTGGTCCCACGACCTTCCTTCCACAGGCTCCAGCACACACCGGGCTTCTGTCGTTGCTGCTCGTCCTCGAACGAGATACGTATATAAGTACGGAATTTGGTACCGGGGGGAGCAGGTGATGTCGAGCTAGTGTCCACAATGGATAAAGAGTACGCCTGTCCCTTGTTGAGGTATGTCACCGGGATCTCTTCAGCATGCTTAATCATAGCGGTGGGGGCATTCAGGGTGCAGTGGAAACGGAATTTTTCCCCGGTCGACGGGAGCGCATGGGCCATGGGGACACCAAACTGCCGGAAGCCCATTCCTGGCGGCGAGTGAGGATGGAAAGCCCCATCCATAGAACCTATACGCTCTACCGGACCGTCCGAACCCAGGGGCGACCCATCGTGGTCCATCGTCTCGTAGCCGGTATCAAGGTGGACTAAGGACGACGGTGGAAAAGCCGGTTGTTGAGGCGCCGGTTGTATGAATGAGCTGAATGGCTGGTGGAACTGCGGCGGCAGAGCAGGTTGGAAATGCGACATGTCCATCATGCCATGGCCGGCGTGGATGGCGCCGTCACTCGTGGGAAGAGACAGTGGGGTGGTGAGACCCATCGCTAGTCCTAGGGATGGCGTGTGTAAGTCGCCAGCCTGGGGGTGATAGAGGGTGTTCGTACCGCCAGGAGTTGGGGTGTAGAAGCCCGGCGGCTGGTTCGCGAAAGAACCGAACGAGAAGGTGTTGTGATCCAGCAGCGAAGGCGTAAATCTCCACTCGGCGCCAGAGGCCCGCGGCGTGGGGTCTTGGTCCCGAAAAGCATCTTGGGTGGCACTGTGGTGTCTAGAAATGCATGTCTCCTGGTTAGTGGTTGGTCTTGATCTTGATCTTGAATTTAATTCTGATTTTGATTTTCACAGTTCTGCTTTGGCGTTGCTGAGTCTCGCGGGTGACCTGTCGCAGCCTGTGGTGCACTGTAGTGACAGACATGGTGTTGTGGAAGAGGTGGGCTGGCCGAGTTACCCCGCGCAGTGGTGTAAGTCAGGTAGCTAACCTAGCTAGCTGTGCTCCTTCAGCTGGCGAAGCGCAATCGCCTGTCCCGCACCGCCTTATCCACCCCCCTGGCAAGGAAAACAAGGAGAGAGGGGGGAAACACCCGGCAATCGGGGCAAAGCCAAAGAAAACCCGCAGAATGCATCAACAAATACAAAAGGAGCTGAGAGTCGGGGTTATACATGCCGTTCTTGTGCTCCTGGTTGCCCATGGACCGAGCTGTCCGCCGCTAAGGGCGGCCGCGATCCCGCCGCAGGTGCCGATGGCCCTGATGTGGTGATCTCGGGGAATTGTTGTCGAAACTCAGCCAGCAGATCATCGCCCGGCTTCTGCGCACTGGTTCTGCAACGGCAAAGCCCGTTAGCAAAACATGGACGGGGAACGAGATATATGCTACGTGTCAAGCCACGTGCGCGGCTATGTGGTTCTGTGTAGGCAAGATGTATACACGTTTCTGGGGAGACTAGCGTAGCTACAGAAAACGAGGCCGTAGCGGCAACAGTCGAGATTGCGGGAGGATCATCCGATGCGCTCGGTGAGATCGGTCCATACGAAGTACGCCACAATACACTGTTCTGTGCACGCGTACGTACGCGTGCGCATGCGCATAGTCGGTTGTTTGGGGGAGCCTGGGTGGGGAGGTGGAAGTCGGATGATGGTCAGGCCTTCTCACTCACCTTTGGCGGAACATGTAGCTAGCGGATCCGACGGCTGCTGTCATGAAGACGGCAGGACCGTAAAGAGATGCAAAATAAACCCAGCCGCAAAGGGATTTCCGTTGTTCGGAAATGAGGTCCTATAAGACGCAACGGGCCGGCTCGTGTTTTTTGTTTTGTAAGACAGTAGGCCGCCCCAAATGTTGGTACAGTGTGGCCGGAACTGTAACTTGGAGCCTCGTGGTGGGAGTCCGGCTCGCGGTTGCTGTTGGCAGGGGAAAGCGCGAAAGGCAGGCTGTAATTAATTCGATGTGTAAGAAGTCCCGACGAACAACTCTCCTGTGGCAGGCGTAGGCGTAGTCGCTGATTACTATGAGCTAGTCGAAGCTCGGTGAGAGTGAGGGACGAAGCGATTAAATGGTTGGTTGTTAGTCGGGCAGATAGTCAATCAGCCAAATGCGGTCCCAATTCTCGGTCCCAGTTCCAGTCTTATAGGCCGGGGGGAGGGGAGGGGGGGGAGGGTGTTTGATGACTGCTGCAACTCTTCTGTCGAAACGCGGCGCAAATTTGGATTTGGTCCACGTAGTGGAAGAAAGACGAGCAAGGAATGGTGAGTGACGGGTGAGTTGTGCAGTACAGAGCAGTGGAATAGAGTTTAATACACATATATATATATATAGAGAGATAGCACTCGCAAGAGGCCAAACAACGACAGAAAACGAGCGTAATGAGATTCAGCGAGGAAAATAACCCTAAAAAAAAGACAAAGTAAAAAGGCGGCCGACGACTTGATACCCAGATGGACGGATATACCAGTCTATGTATGCGATAGAGCAAGCGGGAGAGCGCCTAAAAAAGGGAAATCAAACTGGCCGGGGCTAGGTAGTCTAGTACCAGTCTCCGACTGTTGAATATTATAGTAAGTAATAAGTACTTATAATAACCGTTAGCAGGCAGGTGAGGAGGTTAATGGTGGACATGGGCGTGTGGATACAAGCTCGCGCGCAGGTAGAGGTACTTGCTCGACCTGGACACTAGTTGATGTCCCCGTTTCTGTGGAAAATGATGATACATGGGAGGTATAGCAAGACGTACCCGGCGCTATTATACATGTAGGTGTAGGCAACTGAGGTAATGCAATCTCCATGATCGTCGCAGGGGGCAGATAGAGGAAAATCACAACAGAGAACAGATGGGAGGACATACGAGGTCAGAGGTCAAGTCCTACCCACACCTACCTCCAGAGCATGCAGTCGAGGAGCTAACTTTAGGTGCCAGAGATATGTAAATGCAATGTATACCAGGGTTCCAGAGATTGCTGCTCTGCCTGCCCGCGCGCGCGCGACTGTACTTACAACGAGCCCCAAGTTCTGCTACAGAGCAGTGTACCTGCCGTGCTATATATGTGGGGACGTACGCTATAACAGAGCAGACTGCCATCCATATCTCCCCACACCCAACATCCTAGCATTCGCCTGCTGTACATATTGACTAGATCCGCACTGGGCTGGGCTGGGGAGGAGGGGTGTCGTTATGGAGAGGGTGTGGCTCTTGGGGAAACCCAAAGAGAGCAACCAAATAAAAAATTAAAAAAATAAAGAACAAAGAAGCGTCCCACATTGCCCACATTCAAAATCCCACACCTACAGTACCCTGGTAGCGGTAGTAGTTGTAGTAGTCTTGTGGCGCACAGAAAAAAAAAAGTGGCAGCACCCAGTCAGTGCAGCAGCTATACATACGACTATACCATGTACAGTTGTGGTTGTGTCTTTCATGGATGTAAATCTAAGGTAGTAGAAGCGTCTCGCCTGCCTACCTCGGTTCGTTCTTGCCGTCCCTGGTCGTTTATGGTGTTGGCTTTTTCAAATTTGGCCACCTAGTATTCGATTCGTCATGATTCTACCACTCGATACCACTCGCACTCGGTCTCTGTCCTACATCGTCCTTTCAGGACCTGCTCGACTACATGACCCTGCTAGCGATTCGCGGTTATATGCGAGTAATTCCGTTTCATGAACATGTGCCAAGGGGTTTGTTTATTTACTCTATCCGCGATGGACCAGGGTTTAACTTAAGACGTCCGTCCTGTAAGCTCCATTCCCTACCTCCACAACACCACGATAGTTATATGCCAAAGCTCTACACAACCGGAGAGCCACACAAGGCGCTCGGTGCATGACACACAGATGGTCACTTCATTTCTCCCAAGCATTCCTCAGGTGGGGATGCACACATGAGCTGTGCTGCAGAGCCAATGTAACCTTCAACTCCATGCTCCTGCTAGAATTGGGTAGCTTTCGATGTCATTAGCACGTTTCTCATTTATCACTGGAATTGATCACGGTCTCATGAATCATATTTCTTGCGCCAGACATTCTATCATTGTCGGTCGGATACCACCTGGCCTTTCCTACCAGCTGGAGTCAAGAAATTGTGCAGTCAGGATATGGTAAAATATAGGACCTATAGTACCTAGGAAGGTATTTTGTCGAATATCATTACTTCCGAGCAGTTCAACAGCCCTCACGATGAGCCACCTGTGTTGCAAGATTCCAGCATCTAAATCACTAAGCGGGCGACGTATGAAGCCGGGCTTGCCCTATTGTATTGCTGTATGATAGTATCTCGAGGTTTGATTTCCCAAATTCTTGCCGACGCAGAGAAATCCACTAAAAGGAAGTACATGGTACTGCTCGATCGTTATCAACGACAGCTCCCAACCACCTGGCTAGTAAATATTCCGTGCCGAGTGAAGAGATATGTACGCGCTCGCGATAAATTAGGAACGGATGGTACCGAAATGCTAACATCTCCTCGAGCTGTATGAAGAGAAACCCCCTTGCCCAGTCGTGTCCCGGTTCACCGTTCTGTTTCCACAGTTGATGCGTCGAAGAAGCGGGAATACAAGTAAAGTATACTTACACAGGTAGCGAGCATTCGGGACGTCTCTGATAATTTTATCAACACGAATAAGCTCTGTAGAAGCAAAGAAGATCATGTGATTATCTCTTTATTCTAGATATTCTGTGAGGTTTCGTGATGAACGACGTCGTGTCTCAATTCTGTATCAGGTATGCACTGATATCCGTACTGTGGTATTGAGAAAGCAAACATATCTTTGAAGAGAAGGGTAGACCTTGAACAACCTTGAATTGAAGCCTCCAGCCAAATAGCCCCGCGTCAAATTTGTACACGTGGTGAGCATTAATAGGCTCAAACTAACGCCTCTATCGGCTTCTGTCGCAAGAGGTGCCTGAGCAGTCCTCAAAGGGATCTAAATCATGACTCGTAGATATCATGGCTCTTGTAAAGATCGGAGTATTCCGAAAATCGAGTCTGGGACGAAACTAAATACTCTGATACCACGTGTTTAAAAGTCATGAGGTAAATGCCCTTATCGGCTGGCACCAGGACCGCGCCAAAATAAAATATCTAATTCATCGTATATGCCATATTCAGCCAAACGGAATGACATTTGTCTCTGTCTGCCCCCGGGCGGGGTTTGGCTGTCTGGTGAATACGTTATCTCCTATTGGCTTCGCGGCGTTGCTCTGAACCACCGAGCTTCTAGTGCGGCTTTATCGCTTCGTGACCTCGATGGGTGGGCATCATTATGCAGATTTAAACTCAACACAATACATGCCTCGTGGAAGGATGGGACTACGGCGGGTTTAAATGGGTCAGATCGTGCAGCACCAAGCCATGACATGGTCCACCGCGAGGTGTTTCTTCTTGAAGGTGAGAACTCTAGCTCTGGGGAGATCTTGAGGTATGTCTATTCTCCTCCCTCGTTTCTGACAACAACTTTTTATTAGGCTAAGACGAGGAAAAGCCATGGGGCTGTGTACCGTAGATGAATAATGAAGTATCGAGACAGAAAAAGAACGAACAACAAACCAACAAACCAACAAATGAAAATGAAATAGATGAACTCGATAAGGATAGTCGGGGGATGGGCGATAGTATGCATTTCAGGGGCTAGAATGGGGTTGTCGTTACTAGCTCCCGTACCCTTAGCTTGTTGAGGTAGCCCTTCTTTCCATGGCGCATCTTATGTGATTAGCAAGGAAATATGCAAAGTATATGCATTTAATATTAGATGAGTGCCTGGGAGTAAGTAGTGCGACCATCTGCGCAACAGCAGGAACGAGCTCGAGGGGCTCCAAGCGGCAGGGCACGGTTATTCTATTATCTACCTAGGTAGGTATGGTGAGGTTAGCCTGCCTCCACAGCTGGATATCGAGGTCAGTCAGGACCTAATATTGGAAGTTACACAGAGGGAGACCTGAGAACGGCCGTGACGAAGGTGTGGCGTACTGTGCTGCACTGCGCTGCACTGTACTGTACTGCTGTATACTGTATCAGAGCTGTAACAGGCTTGCGTCGACAGCCTCTGCAGTGCGGTACTGTAAACGCACGCTTGACGTGGTATGTACACGGTCTATTGGGATTGGATCTGGCACTGTAGAGGCCCGCCGCCGTCCAGGAGCCGTGCAAGAGCCCCCGTGAGCCCCCGTCCAAGAGCCCTCCCGCCGGGGCTTCTTCTGTGCGCCACATCTTCCCCAGCCCAGTTCTTTTCAGCTTTAGGTACTGCATGCTAATAATAGATACCTTACCTATACCTAAGTATTCACGCCCGCACCCCTTCGGGATATACCTCCCGATTAACCATACCTTAACGTGTACAGCTCATCCCCATCCCCATCCATCCACATCCACCACCACATCCATCCCCATCCACATCCCCCATTCCATTCCATCCCATCCCATCCCATCCCATCCATCCCATCCCCATCCATCCCCATGTACACCATGTAGTATACGCTATGTATGCCATGTATGCCATGTCTGCCATGTACGCCATGTACGCCATGTAAGTACCTACCTTAGGTGCGCTACGTCCCATTGTCCCTCTTCAAATTGGTTGTTATTTTCACGATGGATCTAAATCGCATCGACCTTCCTACCCAGTATCTATGGCGGTGCGACCCGCCCGCTCCTATGTAGGATAGCTATATAGCCCATTTTGCCCAATTGTCGTCGGCCAGACTCGACCGCGATGCGCCCGTTCCACCTGGAATTGCACTTCGACTCTGCGCGTGCTGTCGTCCGCCCTTATCACCTCCCTGGCTCGCCTGGCCTGGCTCGCCTGGCTTGCCTGGCTGGCCCGCCTTGCCTGGCAAACACCGACGTCTATTCTAAGTACAGATCCGAGTCTCCAGTCCCCAGTCTCCAGTCCCCAGTCCCCAGTCTCCAGTCTGCATTAACAACATCAGTCCTATTTCGGTTGCATTGCCGGCTCGTCGCTATACCTGACCGGGATCACGCTGGTGACACCTCGGCTCGCGCCAGCCAGCGCGCGTGTGCTTTTCGCCAATCCGCACGTCTGTTCAGTCACAGTCAGAAGGCAAATCACGCATGCGCACAGATAAACAAAACACCCCCAACCCGTCATCAGGTTGACGTCATAATTCCCCCATCATGACTTCTGCCATTCACGAACCCCGGACATGTTTCCAGTCTGGGGTCTCTGCCTCCTCCCGACCAGTCGCTTGTTTGTGAGCCAGCACTCTGGGCTGAGTCGGCGCAACTCGAACTACATCATCGGGCCACGGCTTCTTCAATGATAGCCCTTAGATATTAGACCTTGCAGCCTGGCGTATGTCCTACAGCAAACTAGAGACCAAGTCCGTGATCCTTAAACCACTGTAATCAATTTACAGTCTCCTACCTGACGCCTCTCTGATTGATCTAGCATTATATTCGAGAAAGTCCAAGTTTGCACCGTTGCGGTCAAGAAAATCTGCACGGTTCTGTTCGGATCGCGTCCAAACTATCTTAGATCGCGCTAACAAGCTGATACATCTTCACCTAGCCGCAGGCTCTCCTTGGTAGTTGCTATACACATTGCTGGAGTTTGCTTGGCATCTGCCTGGCCAGCTCGGGGCTCCTGCAACCCGGTAGTCGCTCTCCTCCACCGTATGTCGATACAGACTAGAGGTTCCTTTCTATGATATCATGTGTCATAGACGACATGAAACCCCGGATGGAACTGGCGACGGGTGCGGCAAGTTCGGGATTTGGACAATATCCAGACAATTTTGATTGTCGCGGGCCGAGTGAAAATCACAAAAAAAAAAAAAAGAGATGATGTCCCCATAGCAGATTCGAACATATCCAACGTTCCTTCCCATGACTACACTTTGTGTCGTCTCGATTGAAGAAGACAAAGCGTGCATCCGATGCTGGTCCCTACACACGTTGCCGGAGGTGTCTTCCATGCAGTGTTGCGGATTACCACCGGGTACTGAGCGGCCGCTCCCCCTGACCTCACAGCCGTCACGGTACTCGACATGACTGTACGGCGGGTTGGGGGCTGATGCGCACAACGGTATGCTTGAATATCTTACGATAACAGTGGCTTCTGTGGGCAACTGTCTACGTGGCAAGTGAGCATGGTACTTCGCATGACCTTGGTCTCTGCTCGAGACAAACTGCCTATCCAATAACGTTGAAGCTACATGACGTCTCTGGGGTGAAACTGCTGCATAGTGTGACCAGGTGCAGCGCAACATTTGCATTCTACAGGTCAGGCTCAATCTGAAACTTGACGTTGCCGTCGATGTGCATTCGTGCCGGAAGTTCCGTCCCTATCAACACAAGCCTGCAAAGCATTATACCGGACCCATTACAGGCAGATATCGACCACTGAAAATCGCTTCCTCACCGCCAGAAAACCTTTAGAAATTTAATATCAACGAATCAGCCCTCAGTTGTTCCACTTACTGTAATCGCTCGTTAGCGAGAACAAGCGCTGGTACGCTATATCCCTCCCAGTCCGCATGCCAAGCTTTTTATCAGGGGGATCTTGATCGCATCTCGCGTAGTAGTCGTGGTGGACCGGTATCCACCGAGACTATAACGTCTTTGTTCAGCCACAGATTCTGTCAGCTCAATACATAGTAGTATTTGTTGCACGCTGTGTGGGTTTGGTCATCGTCAAACCCACCGTCCCACGACACCTACTCGCTCGAAGGACGGACGTTCCCACGTGGGCAACTCGAGGCTCGCTGACACGCAGATTCGTAGCAGATGATGACGATAGCCTACCAGAAGGATTTACCCACTCTAAACCACTTCACAGCCCTTCGCCATCAACCGTCGGAGCTGATCTAATTAACTAAACATCGACCACCTTCCTTGTCTCTTGTCAAAGTGGTCAATTTGAATCATCACGGAAATAATTGCCATTCTCAGTACATCCAAGTCTACTGCTTTCGTCCGTCAATATTGACCTATTATATGTGCCGAAGACCAATATATATATATATCACCGTGTCGGCCTAGCATCCAGTGTAGGAACGCCATCCAAATTTCTTATTACCATGGCATATTCATTGGACGAAAAACACGTAGCGGATTGCATGCAGGGACAGGGACAGGGACAAGGGATGCAAGACACCTTCTTGACCGTTCCAGCCAACTGGTCCTTGAGTTCGATGATTCCCGATCTCTACTAATTTGCCCGTCTCGAACAAGCACCCTTGCCGCGGCGGTGCGTGTGTCTGTGCATAGCACTATTGATTATCAGGGCTTGGTCAGCCGTTGTTATCCAAACACGGCTAACCTACCCGTGACCGAGCAACTTTTGCAACATTGCGTTGCAATTTAGCGCCTGCCGGCTGCAAATATCACCGCCCGCATCCCGTTGGTCTTTCGGGGATCGCGAATTACGTGCCCATTGGCCCGGTAAGCGTTGTCTCTCACCTATTACCTAGACTACTGCACGCACATGTAAGTAGGCATTCTGGGTTTGGCAGTAGCTGGCGACAACCTCCTATGCACGTTGTGTACTTCCCCCTTTATTCCAGAACCACCCTGATGTTGCGACCCGACGTAGTAGCATGCTAGTCAAATGAGCACAACACAGTCAATAATCCAGGGTCTGCCGGGGAAAACAAACCCTTGTCTAGCTAGTCAAATGGTGCTTGTGGCGGTGCTCGGTCTTCCATGCCACTTCGGCTTCTTTACCAATGTAGGTCTCAGAATTGACGATCCCTCACAACCACGACGTCGCTTTCCCAACTTGTTCCCTCTCCTGAGAGTCCTTTGAAGCGGGAAGTTCCCCGAGCACCCTAACCATACCTAATCTCTCATCATGAATTATCCTTCCCCTATGCAATTATGCATCTCTATTATTTTTAGGAACTTGGTTATATGATCAATCTACGCGAAAAACGCCACCCCCAAACGTACCAGAAGAGTGTTGATGGCTTTGGAATTCATACGACTTTCGCCGATAAGCGACATTCTTGGTCTAATTTATCAAGCAAGATGCAACAAATCCAGACCGGAATCGAACCGTGCCGTGTTCCCCTTCCGGCTCCGCGAAGAGAGCCAAGCCACAAGGGCACGGCGCTCCTGTAGTTCGGGCGCCGTAAGTTCTACTGGCAAGTCTACGTCGCCGTAAGCTGAGAATGAGGCTCGGAGATGCCGGTCGCCAATGCAAGAGAGCTCGTGTTCGGCGCTCCGAAGAACCCCTCCCGTCTATACCGTAACACGGCTTGTGCCGGAGTCAGTGGGCGTACCCTGTTTCCATCATGCAGGGCTCTGCACTGCCACATGAGGCCCTTCACCAAATAAATTCCCGATGGCAATGCAACCCAACAAGATCATTAATGCCACAGGAGGCAAAAAAATCTGTCGATCACTTCTTTGAGCGATAGGGTAAAGGGCGGGTGTATTTGCCACGAAGCACAACCCCAGAGATCTCAAAGGTCATCCGCCCCTTGCAAGGTGTAGTGATAATACAATAATCATACCATGTAGGTAGTAGATGGACCCTAGGATATCTGTATGCTATTCTTGGTGTTGTAGTATGGAGCTTTTCCTTGGCCCTCGCGCCGGAGCTTGGACCCTGCAGCTTTCACGTCCTCCCTGGAAGACACCCGCCCACGGATTAGCACATAGAACAAGAACCCTGAGCTCTAGTGTATCACCCCGTTATAAGATCGCCAGTTAAGTCATTGTTCCTGGTAAGGGTCATCTTATATTGCAACCATGGCAAACGCATGCAAAGAAACGCCAAAATCCACTTGCCGCTTTGATCGACCTCCGGCAACCACCATTCCTGACGACACGACAATACCTGCGTGATGCCGAACTTATGCTTGCCTATTTATTTGTTTTGTCTTTTCGCAGAGTTTTCAGCCATTGTGGCCCCCAATAGTACCTGTGGCAGTCATGTGGCGATGTCAAGGTACCGATACTTGCATGATATAAGTCACGATGACCGTACCTATTTGCCTATTTCTATACTGTACTAACCACACCCCTCACTAACCTTCCCCGGCGCAGGAGATGTAGCCAAGCCGGATGGTGT
Source organism: Xylaria telfairii (assembly GCA_022495065.1). NCBI lineage: Eukaryota > Fungi > Ascomycota > Sordariomycetes > Xylariales > Xylariaceae > Xylaria > Xylaria telfairii. Next base: position 27,042 of record MU383953.1, on the reverse strand, counting down.
ACACACCTTCGGATGAGATTGCAAAACCAAGACACGAGAAGATCGTCGCTAAGGCCTCGTACCACGAGATTTGTTGCGATATCAAGAACCACAGTGACTTCAGCAGGATTCTCCATGCTTTCTACAACTTGGCTTCTCCCAAAAAATTGGAGCCGTTCATTTCACCAGTATCCTCCGTGTTAAGGGGCATCAGCGGCCAAACTATGACCTTATGTTTCACCCGGGAGCAGATTGATATTTCTGCCTGTCTCATTAAGCAAGTAATGAAGCAGCTCAGACAGAATGCAGATATGAATTCCTATGCCTCTCACACGCCTCAACATGCTTGAAGGATAATCGACAACGCATAGCGTTGAGAGGATAATCCTTGAGCTTAGACGGTCTCTATCATCTTGCAAAGCGATTCTATCTAGAAGGCCAAGTAATGAGTAGCCGGGCGCCGCCAGCCTGGGAGATCTATTCGCGTGCACCTACTAGAGCAACATGGTGTTTAAAAATAGCGGAACAAGCAAATCTTCGAGGCATGGGACTCCTAATCTAATTAGCGGAAAATTACGTGCATATAGGTTATCGTTGTTTTTATTGGTTCTCAGAAACTCCATCTAGGGTTAACAACGCTAGGGAGAAGCTTTAAAACAAGAGAATGATAACAATGTTCTTCCCAGATCATAATCATCGTGTTCAATGCGGTTGGTCGTGTCTCACTCTCACACATGCTTCTTGGAAGCTCCTCAGTTCCGTTCGAAAACTGGCGAAGATGAAGAAAGGTGGGAAGATACGGGCATCGTTTTAGGCAGTTCTGACGATGAGTTTCAACAAGGTGCCTATGTTAGCGGCAGCTCGATCAGGGGCCGACTCCATCTTTAGGCGTTCGAACTGTAGATGATGTCCTTGTTCTCGGCAATTTACTGGTTTGTCAACAACGTGCATTCGATGCCGAAACTTGTATAGTTGGCATATCCATATCCTGTGGCACCGTCCACACCCCACCTAAACTTTATAGTTAGGCGAGCTAACCGTGAAGATCGTTACAGATGTGCCAATGCAACGTACGGAAGAAATTCAATTGGTTTTGTATTTTCTGATTGGGTATTCGGTTCATACCACCGAGCACGTTTTATAAGGGCTAATTAAGCATGTTTGACAGTTTAATAAATCGTACCACCTACTATTGAACGAAAAAAGGTCAGCTTAAAGGAATAGACTGTTGCCCACCTTAGAGACTCAATTACCAGGTCTTTCGCAAAGGTTCCGCATATGGTATGCGCAGGGTTGGTAAAATAGTTTCACGTTGGTTGCCTGAGACCAGCAACTAATAGATCTATCAACTTAGAAATATATAGGAGGCAGTCTTTATCTTCACAAGAACTATTTATTGGCTCAGGAACTAGGGTACAATTAGGAAGGAGAGCATACGTGAGCATTTTCACCGCGTCATCTAGTTCCCAAAAACGTTAAGGTGCTGTGTAGGAAGGTGACGATCGGGGGGAAGCGCAGTATAGACTTGTTTTCAGTGAATTTGGAAGACCACGTGAGAAGGGCTCGGGGCACTATTTGACGAATTCGATTGGTAGTGGCCTATGTGGCTTCCAAGGAGCATCGGGGATTTGCCACCGAAGTTATCGAAGGGAAGTTGTAGAAGTATCCGTTTTTGCTGCTTTATTTCTTTTTCTTTTTTCTCTTTTTTTTTTTCCCCCTATGACATCAACAAAGCTTTTCATGTGCTCAAAACCCTACAATTTCTAGAATTAACTATGTTGCAGGCGTAAAGGACCGTTCTCGCTATCAATAAAAATGATTGATAGTGCGTTCTCAATCAGTGTTCGCTGTCCGTAAGTTGTGGGTTAAGTTCTTGTTTATAAACCAGTTTGTCGTGTCCGGATCGCATCCGGGCTCCCCAAGCGAGTGGTTCATTCACATCATGTTTCTTCGCTTCACCCTGGTACCCTTCCCGGGTAGTTCGTCCCGCGCTCGGTTCCCCCATCTATTTTCATTCATTCATGTTCTCACTATAAAAACCTATTAGGACGTGCTGACCTTGATGTAAATCTTTGGCATTAAAGGGAATGCTAGCGATGTCCTCATAGTCTATATCATGCACTCTTGGTGAAACTAAACCACTGCGTCCACGAATGACGCTTTATTTGCTCCGGTGGAATAAGGCACTGCGTAGACCAGATTCAGTGCTGGCCACGGATACGAGTCCCGCCCGTATTATGCTTACTCAAGTGTCTATTTTTATTAGTAGGAGAATGCTACCTCCCAATCAATTACAATTAATGGCAATAGTCAAGTGTGATATTTTCCAACAACCGTCTTAGTTTCACCAACGAATGTTTGCGTGTTAATATACAGGTGACTGAGCAATCTAGGGGGAGGAATTATCGTTTACCTTGTGTTATGATACCACTCCCGTGACAAAGAACAGTGTATAGATAAGGACTAGTCTAAGGAGAGTTGGACTCATTAACGCAATAGCGATAGTCTTCACCTACCCTAGGCTTAACCACATTATGAGACCTGACACGTTGTTTTATGTATAGACGGGGAATCGGCTCTGTAAACTCACCTTATGATGACGATAACCACATGCGAACTAGCTCCATTGCGCCACGCTTATTTACCATTAAGTATATTGATAACCGGAGTGTCGCAAGACCTAAGATGAGGTTGTGAATATAGTCGTATGAATCCTTCAGCTTTCAGCTCAACCTATTCCCTCTGATCTCCTGGCCCCCTCGACATAACCACACGAAAGCGAGACAGGTATACAGTAACGAAGCAGACAAACAGAAAGGGGGCAATTCAGACATATAAGCTGTATATCTCCTGCATAGACTAGAAACGGGGTTAGGGACTTCGCGCCCCCTTGACTTCATAGAACATTATTATCTAAATGTGAGTATTCTCCCAAACCTTTATTCTCAAGCTGTTTTTATACACTGTACTTCAACCAACAAGACCTCCATTATATTCATGCAGCTAGAGAAGCAATTAGAGGAGCAATTAGAGGAGCAATTAGAGGAGCAATTAGAGGAGAAGGCAAGCTCGATTAGGGACACAAGATCAATAATCCCCAACTACTTACAGCTTAGTTAAACTAGTCATGTTAGACATCGTAGCATACACCAGGCTACTCTAATGTGACTAACAAGACGCTAATTTCTAGATAACTCTAGGCATTGGTACTGTTGTCTAGATAATGGCGTTTACTAGATAGTTAGCATAGATATGTAACTATACCTCCTTCTGCTAGAAATCGCTTCGTAATCAGATACTCGCAAAATTTTATTGCTATAGGGTATCCATATATTAATTATAATGGCTATGTGTATGTACGGTAGTTTTGACCGCGAGGCTATTTTGTAACCTGCCTAGTGTAACGTTCAATGCATATCCCAACTCCAATCATGTAACAAATGCTTCTGCCCATTAAATATGTTAGATCCTTCCAATTTAAAAAGACTTTTGATACTTTCCACGACGACTGTTCCCCCCATTGGTTTCGAATCAGGTTTAGACAGTTTCCTCTTTCGTCGCAAGCTCTACTGTGTTGATAGTACTTTTCTGATGCATCCTCTCCTTTCGTCTCTGGGCCCTGGCCGCTCTGCGCTCAATTCTCTCTTGGTCCTCCCGAATATTTCTGATAGCCGGCGAGTTTGCACGAATTTTAGACCCGTAACCTGTTTTTGTCGGGTTAATATTGCAAGAAAATATATGAGAGTAGGCGATAGTTCTAGAGGGGAGAGGGGAGGATTCGACATCATTCCACTTACGAAAAAACACAAACGGGATTGGAATCAGTGCGACTTCAAGTAATCCAAGGAAGGTACCAGCCCACTGCGGCGTGAGGGTCTCATACAGCTTCGGGCCAGCGAGCGGGAGAAGCCCACCAAGCAGACTACGGGTTACGGCATTGCCGGCCAGAGCTGAGGCAGCATAAATACCATAAGCGCCCGCGAGGTAGTTAGATCCGTAAATGAAGCTAAAACTATTACCAAGCCCGAAGGGGATTCCGAATGCGATAGGGACAGCCCAGTGTGTTGGGGGGAGGGACGTCCAGGCGAAGACGAGCTGGCCTATCGGCGTTAGGATGGAGCCAATGCAAAGAATACGTGCGGTCGCCTCCGGAGGAACGCGTCCTGTTTCTGGGTCCTTAGGATGTGAATTGATAATCCGGCGCCAGATGGGCTCGCCTAGAATCCCTATTGTCGTGCCGATCCCGATCCCCACAAAGGATAGGCCCGTGAGGCCGGGTCCCCAGCCACGATGTTGTGTGAAGACAATGGGATACGCTACGAAGCATAAGTAGAGAATTCCGTACACGATGGAAATCCTGGCACCATGTCAGTTGATGGCCTTATATGACACATCGAACGGGAAAAGCACTCACCATAAGTTGAAAAACCATAGGATTGGCTCGTTGAAGAACAACACAAAAGGCCGAGTGAGGTTTACTTTGACGATTTCAAGCGGCGGCAAGTTCAGGTCATAGCGAGTCCACCACCTTTCGTCACCTGTCTCTTTGCGTAGGCGTGCAGCTTTGGCCTTTAGAATCGTTGGGGCGTATGTTTCCTTCGTAAAACACACAGCAACCGTAGCAACACCCGCAAGAATGAGGATAAGCCAGTTGTCCCATCGCCAGCCGAGAAACTGGTAAACGAAGCCGCCAATAACCGGGCCAGTAACCGGGCCGTTAAGAGGCGCGATAGACCACAACGACAAGACTAACGCTCTGTTCTCCTCAGTTGAAATGTCGACGACCGTTCCAGCACTGTTCGCAATCATAGCGGCACCGAATAGAGCACTAGTAACAGTCAGGTATTAACGGATGTTCTCGACCAGAATGGCGAACGCAACGTACCCGAAAAACCGAACAACAAGGATCTCGGTGAGCGAAGTTGCAAGACACGCTGGAAGTATCAGCAGTGTGAATATGGTCATGCAGACAATGTACACGGGTTTGCGCCCGTACAACTCGCTGACCGGCGCCCAAATGAGAGAGCCAATTCCCAGGCCCAGAAGGTATGTAGTAACACCAAGGGTCGCAATTGTCTCGCTTGTTACGTTGAACTCCTCGATTAAGCCGGGTACCGAACTCGTATATGTTGTACTATACAGCACGACTATCCATGTGGTGTAACTGATGGCAAAGGTAAGCCAGGCGCGATACCAAACGGACCACTCCCTCGGGTTATCCGTATCTCCAAAATCGACCTCGAACTCTGGTGGCCGCGGCACTGAGCTGCCTATGCTCGTCGCAGTCTGGATTTGTATCACTTCCTGTAGGGCTGGCGATATGGCATGGTCCAAGGGTTCTAAGGCAACACTGTCTTCCGATGCACGGCCAACTGAGCTGGAATTACTGCTACGACTCGCAGTCTCCTCCCCTGTGAGTGACACCTTCCTCTCATCATGTGTCTCTATGGGCGTCTTCTCGCTGCTGTCGGCACGGCCCGCCTTTTCTAGAACTCCCAACTCGGCCATTGGGACATTAATTACTCTCGGTACCGGAGAAAACACGCAAAATTCCCGATGATTACTCCGATGTGGCAGTAAGAGGCCCTTGAAAACTGACTCGCTACCAAAAACGTTGGGCGCGGAAGCGAGGGAGAATTGGTGTCGTCGCGAGGTTCGCGAAGGGGGGATCTGTTGAGCAGAACCTACATCTTTTAAAAACTATATAGGCAAGGGCATCGCCCCTGCGGATGTCGGTATACTGATTAGTAAACGGCTTGTCAAGGACCAAGCTGGCCGTGAACTCGGGTAATAATCCCCACCTCTTGCCCACGTAGATCGGCATGACTGTCTTTCGACCATTCATGATGCTCATCCAGGTCGTTATCCCGGTCGGAGGGTCACCATAAAGTCCATCGGAGATAATTAACCTTAGTGTAGTGCTAGATGGACCACAATTGCATGGCTAATCGGAATGGCGCCCTTTCGGATGCGGAACGGGCGCTTTGCGGACCATACCTACGTATGTTAGTGTCTCACCATCAAGCCGGCAGTGACAGCAAGTATACTGGGGTTAGGTAGTTGTATATTCCCTTTTCCTTGCGAAGGCTCCTCCAAAGGGGCGATCGGGCATCCAGCTGTATTTGGGCATTGCTTTCAATTATTCTTTGAAATAGATATACTGTATCCGGATTTTACCGCGCCGTTGCAACCCAGCCCGGGTACCGCTTGGTTGGGTAGTTAATGAACTTACATTGCCAAGACTATTATGCGTATCTACAGAAAACCTTAGCTTCGCGCTTCGGCATTTACCCAATACAGCGAGAACGAATACAGTAGGTAGCTTTCTTCGTTGATCGACAACTATGCGCACTATAATCTTTGGTTGTGTAGAAACTATGTTTTGCTCAGCCAATCTACAATGTAAATCCGAAATGTCTTAGCCCTATCTCATATCGCATTGCAGTCTACTCTTTTGTTGTGTAGAGAAAGCGGCAACTGTCGTGTATCTATAGTAGTGTAAAGCGCAGGTCATACTATGTAGAGCGGGCAAACTGAGCTAGCTTGGCAACGCAAATTTTGGGTGGGGGTTCGCATGTGTGGACATTTAAAGGTTTCTTTACCGACACCACTCCACACCGGTTCGGTTTCTCTCTCGGCATGTGGCGGTCAACACACGAGGGCTACGTAATGACATCTTATCATATGGGACCACCATTTTATGGCAGCAACCCTTAGTGCATGGATAACTTATTTACTTATGACTGTATAACTTCCGTCTCTATCGTGCATAATTAAGTATCGAGATACATATCCTTTTCTAGAATCAACGTTACCGAGAAGAAATATAGGGTGTCCCTCGCTGGTTTTTTCAATAGATGGCTTGAGATGCCAAGATATGGTGTAGTGCATATAGCTCAGGTGAGAAAAATAGGAATAATAACGTAGCATCCAAAACCCCTAATCCACTTCTACGTAGTACCGTATGTAGTCTTGAAGCGGGTTCAGCAAAACGGGCGCCCATTAATAGATTGAGTAGGTAGGTTACCGTCCAGTCGGTCCCGTCACCCCAGATAGGCTGGTAATCAACCCGTCAAATCGGGTCTGCAAGGTCTAATGCAAGATCCGCTTACCCGGTGTGCATGTCTCGGCGCAGGCACGATGGAAAATAGTGCTCGGGTCGAAACTATAGCCTCAGTTACCAGATAAGTAGGTGGCACGAACATTATCTTCCTGAAAGTATAATTACACTAACTGTTCGACGATATCGTGGAGCTCACATCGCAATAATACTACTGCGGAGTTAATATTTTTGACCCCTCGATTGTTTTGTTTTTTTTCGGCGATAGCGGCTTCATGTCAATAAGGCCGGAATCATGTGGTGACTGGTACCGGCGTTTACTCCTCAATCCCCGTTAAAATCACTCCAGCACAACCTATGGATTGTTTCCTTGAATAATCCTTCTCTTTTATACTCCTTGGATTATAATATCTTTCAGCATCCAAAGGCTCGTTGGCTGTGACTATGACCGTTATGTTTCTTGAGCACACTTGAAAGGGAGGGGACAGACACAATTGCGATACAGCATTCAGGAACAACGAGCCACGATTTATTCAGGTCAATGCCTCGGCCACGGCAGCATGGGTAGTCGCCGTAACAAGGGCTTGACACTTAACTTGCCAGTTGCCGATCTACTTAGGAACTGTAACAAGGGCTTATGTAATAAGGGCTTGGAACAGTGTTTTATTCAACTAATAATTCTCTTTGGATCTAAAGGGTCCATTGGCCTTCCAAATCTATCCTTCGATGCAACCTCGATCTACGCTTCATATTTATAGACAGCCCGGAGGCTAGCGCTTTAGGCATCTAGCTATTACCCCTCCTTTAGCTGTCTTAGATCCAGTCCGTAATACGAGGCTCCTATGACTCTTACGAGTCCTGTGATAATTGCCGACCAATAGTTGCGGCTCCTTGAGGCTGCGTGTCTTGCCGGAAGGCTGTATGTCTGGACGGAAGGCTGGCAGGCGTAGGCACCTGGCTTGGTCCGTGTGACAGGAACCTAGATTTGCTCTCTTATTCGCTATTTCTGTGTATTAAATGAGACCAGAATAGGTGTAAGTTGAAAATGAGGCCTCATACAGACTCTCACAAAGTCTTGCACTCATATGGCTATAATATTCATCACATACTGAATCAGGCTGGGTGACTGCTAGGGTTCATAAGGCCTGTAGAATGGAGATAAACTTAAATTACTCAACCATTCTACTTAGTTATCACACAAATGATTAGGTGACTTCTTAATCAAGAGGAACGCAGTACTGTATTGTCAAAAAGAATAAAAAGAGCGTGATGATCTGGCTACTCTATGGTCCTCTCCCCTCTTATTTTTATGCTCTCCTTTATTTAAACCCTAATACAAGAATAAAAGGGGGTAACATTGTTATATCCCGTAGTACACTTACTCTCGCCACTTCAATACAGGTCTAGCTAGGCCTGGGGTACGTGAGATACCCAGTCGCGCAGTATAATGCTTAATACACACCAAATAAAACGCATTAGATTGGCGCCGAACTCTTCGCAAAGTTTTACAAAGGTAGAAAAGGAAAAAATGTTTAGGGCGTAGTGATAGTCAAACACACTAATATAGAAGATTATTCGTACATGTCATAGTTCTGCCTGTTGATAGTGCCAGTGTTAATAATTGATATAACACGATACGCCTGTACCATTCATGTATGAAACCTTAATCAAGGCTTTCGGATTTCCTTCTTTTCTGTAGTTCCTAAGCTACTACATATAGCTGCGGCCATCCGTTGAGGTATAGTGGTGGATGAGACATCTCGAGATCGTTTTTGGCCACCACCAAAAAATCGTCCACGTTAGTTTTATATGACGATAAGAGCGACAACCGTCTACGCGGTCGCAAAATGGAAGCTCCAAACCCGATACGGCTTGCACGTTGTGAGGTATATATATTTGGGTAGTCTCGGCATTTTCACAGTGAAACTACGCTCTTCCGGCGTTTCCTTATAAACTTAATTTGCGCATTGGCCCAAGAAATAAACCACAACCTTTACTAATCAGCTACATCAGAATAAAGTAGTAGAAGACTTGCAGGATCTCGTAAACATAAAAGCGCTCGATATGATGATAGAGAAGGAGATATCCCTAGTCATTATAAAGTTAATTTTCTGTATTTCTTCTCTGTGCCAATCTGTTACAAGGGCTTATGTAGAGCTTGGAATAATATTCATTTAAGAGTAATAATCTTTTAATGCAGTCAAAGGGGCCAGAGATCTACATGGCCCCTTTTTCGAGGGCGGGCGAATCGCAGTCTTTATGTCTAAATAGCCTCGCCTAAAGTCAGCGATTAAATCGCCGATTTCCTAAAATATCCAACTATATTTTCGTAGAAGCAAACTGTCTCAGAGTTCGGAATAAATCAATTCATGCCTTCCGATCTGATCTGATTTTACCCGAACCTCGTATCGGTAGTTTGCCGCCTTGCATATGATTATTTACATGATATCGGGTGTTCCAAACCCTCGGGCACAGAATACGTACCTATACGTGTGGCACAATCTAAGATGTTATATAGCGGTCAGCAAACGCAAATCCTTGCTGGCGTTCTAATCGAGAAGAAACCCATCCAGGGACGTGTTTTCCCCAAATAATGTTGGGGGTGTGTGGTCCGAATTGATTGGGTATGTTGCTTACTTGGCAGCACGGCTGGTAGAATTCTTGATGAGAAGTTAACATCTCTTACGGATTCGACACGTCCGTTGTGGGTTAACCTTGGTATCAGATTAGTAGTTGAGGTCTCGCCAGATAAGCTAAGCATCAGGAAGAATTTTCATCATAATTTTGGATCGTTTATAACCCATACGACATGATAAAAACGGTATTTGATATAATTTGTGTATTCTAACATTAGTCTTTTCACTGAGGGGATATACAATTGTTGAGAGTTATATATCATTCTTGATATTTCTTAATATTAGCTTCAAGAGAGCGATAACTACTACAAGCCTAAGTTGGGTTTTGTTTAGTGTACCCTACTCTAATGGTTCTGAGGAGAGAATAGGAACTCATATAAACTAGCCAGGCCATTAGTCTAGCGCGCAGAACACGCAATCTTGCGAATAAATGACGCGTTGTTTTATCCTTATGAATACTAAAACTGGCCTAGCCGACCAAGGTGTTCCTTTTCAAGCGTCTTCTAAGTTTGCTCGCGGAAGTAAATCTCGTCCCAGGGCTGAATGTTCTACTATGATGCCATTACGATATTTGTAGACTATGAGTTGCTAGTCTACTACTACAAGCAGTGTGGCTTGAATTATAAGCAAGTCAATAGGCGCTAATTTATCTGTGACCCCCTCTTCCCGACAGCCTCACTATGATGTGCTACTACTAGCGGGCTCATTTCTCCAACGTTCTTTTAATAGCCCTAAGAGTTATACTAACACGTTTTTGAAGACACCCGACATTCGTTGATTACTCACTAATAATGATAGGGAAAAACTGCGGATCCTATAATATTGTATACAAATACTCAATCGGACAAATTTAAATCTTGTACATCGGAATTGTTGTATAGTAAGGCCTAGTAGGTAGAGTATATAAGATATATTCGCACCTCGAGGTTAAGGGTTATATATTTTAGGTGGGACGAGTGAATGCGTCACAATCAGTTCTAATTGTCACAAGGCACGCAGACAAAGAAACCTCTATTTATAGTCAGGATAGCCTTACGTATATGTTTTAGGGGCGGCAACAACAAGAGTCTATTGCCTAACGTATACTAGGGTTCGTGACACTAATAGAATCTAACATGACTACTGATGAATTGATTAAAAAAAGTAGTCGGCGTTTGACCTATCCTATGTCATGGACCTTGCGGTCTCTTGATGAAGGGTGAAGGGAATGATGGAACCGTCGTAATTGAACTTGTAGTTTTTTAATTACAGCTATTAATCAGTGTACGTTTCAAAAACACGGAAGCGGAACCCTAATGACAATACTATTTGTGTGACATATTTCTAAATTCGGTGTGCCATCCATCATCAAAGGGAATATTCGTGGCTAACCCTGGGGAGAGATAGATAACGGCGCTTCCAAGCATTTCCTATTAGAACATGATCGACGATGCATCCGGCAGCGCCTCTAAAATCGATTACAGTCCAGCAGAGCGGCCTAGAACCCTCCCTTCTTTTACATTCCATTGCATAAAACAATCGTGTAAACTGTGACAAAGATGTGACGATTTTCTTTGCAATAGAATGCTTAATACTAGAACGAAAATAGCTTCACGACGCTCATTAGACTATTGTGTATTCACCTATGATGCTTTTTCGCAACTAATTAGCTGCAAACTAACGGTCACGCCTGACTTTCCTTGTACCTTGTATCTTTTATTTCACCCCACGGCCTATATACACTAGGTAGTACTAAGTCGGTTGTGCGATATTCGTCGGAGGCGGCTTGGGTTGCGTGAGATTAGCCTCTATGAGCTGATGGGAGCTGCTGATCAATGGAAATACCTACATGAGATCCACAGCAACATAGGGAGCCCTAAAGTCTATGATGTACAGAAAATCAAAACAGACAATCATACTCCGAAGACTATCATACCTACATATTATTTAATTTACTGTCTCCATTGACACTCGACCGCGATAGACTATACCGGTGACGGACGGCCAGTATTTCTGGTCGCCCATGTGCAGTAGTAAGCAGTCTTGACAATCATATCCGCCTGTCATGTGTTAGGCCTTGGCTTGTTATGAGAGAGCTATATTCCGACGAAATGCAAGAGGGAAAGCGGGATATAGCTAGCGGCCTGGAAAGCTGAACTGGACAAGCTAATATGCTTGGGCCCTCAGAGAGCTCATGACCCAGTTGACTTAGGGCTCTAATGCTATTCCCGGAGATGTGTATTTTGCATAGATGGCTGAAAGGAAAAGTCTAGGCCTCCTAAAGGGGAAACAATTGACGAAAAGACGCCTTTTACCATCCCACTGGGACAAGAGGCGCTGGCCAGAGGCGATTTTGTGTTGGGAAATTCCGGTTGTAGGGGTAGGGGAGCGTGGGGTGGGTTGTCGTCATTTTGGCACCGATGTCGTGATACTTGGCATTGTCTCGACTGTACAGACCCTGCTCCCGCCATGGGAGACTTCCGGCACTAGGCACCTTTAGTATGCATATCGACGTGGATACCTCCTGCGTCGTGTAGAGATGTATAGCATCACGACTACACAGAAGAAAAGCAATTCTTCAGCCGTCATCCCACCAGCCCGGAAACGAAGCTAGGTTGGTGTGACGGTAGGACACTACGCTGCATCACGCCCGCTGAAATGATGCATGCATGCGGCTGGACCCAGAGAACCGGGTGGCCCAGGGTCCTGGGGCGGTCCCGGAGGTTGTTCACATTTCTTCGACTGTACAGAGCCATCCTAGCATCCTGCTTCTGGGCAACGAGTCTTGACCTCTTGGTTGCAGGCTTGACCCTCGCTTGTCTTATCTAGTGCTGTGGTACCAACTCTGGGCACGCTAATGGGCACTCTGGCCTTGGGACATCGCATCAGGTGAGATGTTTGGGGGGTTGAGGAGTTGTATAATAAAGACGATGTCTGCATCAGAAATTCGGAGGGGAACTGGTTAATGGTATAGGGACTCAGGGGTGAACACTACCAATCAACCCTTTTTTATAGACCTAGAGCACCAAACTCCAGATTTGACCCGTTTCTTATAGCACCAGACTCATTTGATTCCTCAGTGAGACTCTTGATACTCGGATCAAGTGATGGCAAGCCACAAGGTCGGCCGTGGCCTCGCGAAGGCCGTTGGTATCGATGTTGATGAACGGTCTAAGAGAGAGCCATCTTCCCTTCTCCAATCTGCAGCGTCCAATCTTCAGAGCCAGTCAATTGACCCTTACTACGAGATCGAGCCGTCGGTGAAGGAATACTTGCTCGAACACAGACCGACCTTGGCAGGAGCTGGCCGGTACATTCGCAGCTTATTCCCTTTCCTTGATTGGATCTTTCATTATAACTTGAAGGTAAGCTTCAACCCCTCTCCCTCTGTTGCGCTTGTTATGTGAGTTTCATGTGCTAATTTCTACATCGCTAGTGGCTCTTGGGTGACTTGGTGAGTATGAAAACATCCTGTGTCTGATCCCTTAGTCCTCTTTTCTCGCGGTCTCGCAGATTCTACGACGAGGGACTTACGGATCAAGACTGACGTGTTTCGATACATGTAGATTGCCGGTATCACAGTGGGTTTTGTCGTCGTGCCGCAGGGGATGGCATACGCACTTTTAGCAGGACTGAGACCCGAGTTTGGGCTCTATACCTCCTTCGTTGGTTTTATCTTGTACTTTCTATTTGCGACATCGAAAGACATTACAATTGGCACTGTAGCTGTTATGTCAACTTTAGTTGGCTCAACAGTTGCGCGTGTCACGGAGGAACATCCCGAGTTCGTACCTGAGGATATTGCTCGAGGCCTGAGTTTGATTGCTGGCGCTGTCCTCCTGTTCATCGGCCTGATCCGTCTAGGCTGGATCGTGGAATTCATTCCCCTGGTTGGAATCTGCTCTTTCATGACAGGCGCAGCCTGCAGTATTGCCGCCGGCCAGGTACCCAAACTATTGGGAGTCAAGGGCGTGAACACGCGCGACTCGACCTACTTGGTCATTATCAACACGCTACGTGCGCTCCCAACCGCTAAGCTTGATGCTGCCCTAGGTTTAACGACATTGTTCCTCCTCTACTCGCTTAGATGGTTTTGCAACTACATGGCACAGCGACAACCGAATCGCAAGAAGACCTGGTTCTTCCTTGGGACCCTTAGACTGGCCTTTGTGATCTTGCTCTATACACTGATCAGCTGGCTCTCGAATCGCAACATCACCGACTCAAAGAAAGCAAAGTTTGCTATCCTTGGAACAGTTCCGAGTGGTGAGCCTTATTTAAAAGCCCTCGACCTCTCTCTTCATGTATTAGACCAACTAATCCACGACTTACACAGGTTTCCGAGTTCACGGCGCACCCAATATCAGCAAAGAACTTATCTCTGCATTTGCCCCAGATTTGCCGGCGACAATCATTGTACTCATCATCGAGCACATCGCCATTTCAAAGTCATTTGGTCGACTGAATAACTATGTCATCAACCCCTCGCAGGAACTTGTTGCTATAGGCTTTACAAATGTCTTTGGACCGTTCCTGGGTGCGTACCCAGCAACAGGTTCATTCTCGCGTACCGCGATTAAAGCCAAGGCTGGCGTAAGAACGCCACTCGCTGGTTTATGGACTGCCCTTCTCGTCGTATTGGCCCTATATGCCCTTACCAAAGTTTTCTTCTACATTCCTATGGCGAGTCTCTCGGGCCTCATCATCCATGCAGTTGGCGACCTCCTCACTCCTCCCGCAACCGTCTACCAATTTTGGCAGGTTTCACCTATCGAGGTGGTTTTATTTTTCGCTGGTGTTCTCATCATGATCTTCACAGACATTGAAACTGGCGTCTACTTCGTAGTCGCCGCTTCAGCGGCACTATTACTTCTTCGCATTGCCAAGGCCCACGGTAGTTTTCTTGGCAAAGTTGATGTATATCAAGTGTCAAGTGATGCGAATGGCCGTGATTCACCGATCGAACATGGTGCGACAATCACAACGAAACGGGAGGCCTTCCTCTCACTGAACCGCCGGGATGGCTCAAACATAAATATCAACATTCGTAATCCGCATCCAGGAGTTTTCGTGTACCGCTTCAGTGAGGGTTTTAACTATACGAACACGGCACACTATATGGATGAGTTGGTGGCGTACATACAAAAGCATACTCGTCCTACCACGACCGACCGCTTTGAAAAGATTGGCGTAAGTGAAACCCCTATCTAGATATCATGAGAGACCAAGCTCATCCACAACTGGCCCTGAGCTCCTCCCCGAGGACTAATTGAAAAACGATCAAAAGCTTACACTTTATACAGGATCGCCCCTGGAATAACCCAGGTCCGCGTCGCGGGAAAGCGACTAACGGCGTAGACAATCGATCCGTGTTCCGAGCCCTGGTCCTCGACTTCGCATCCGTGAACAATGTCGACGTGACGTCGATTCAGGGTCTTATCGACGTAAGTCATTCCCGGGATTTCTTTTTCAGCAACTTTTAAAGCACGAGACTTCCTTTTTGAGACAAGTGATTGCCTAGAAGGTCCCGAAAACTTATAAATCACGTTGTAAACGGTTATAGCTGACTTCAAGTGTTACAGACACGAACCCAACTTGATTACCACACTTATCCCGATCGTGCTGAATGGCACATCGCTGATGTCAACAATCGCTGGACACGGCGAGCGTTGGCCGCTTCAGGGTTTGGATTCCCGCGTGTTCAAGCAGATGCCGCCGCGGATGACGCTTACTGGCGGCCAATATTTAGCGTCGCAGCCTGCGAGGGTTTGTATGATTCAGAGAAGAAGGGTGTTATAGCTACTCAAAAGGACATTGAGGGTGGTGCGGAATCAGCAGATCGGATATCATCGTCGTCGAGCCAGGGCGGTGTCAGATCCAATGAGGTACCAGAGAAAATGGCTGCCTTGCAAGGGGTTAACCGACCATACTTCCACCTTGATGTTGCCGCTGCGGTCGAGACAGCAATTGCGAATATAGAGGGACGTGTTGCTCATCAGAAGATTACATAGGAAGATAGTAATTTCAAATATAGTTTAGTTGATTGTTTTAACACTTGATGACCGGTTTGTGACGCAGTAACCACCTCCTTTACCGGATGTCCCTCCGCTCGATGCGGGAAACGATTCAATATGAAGAAACGCTACTTACGTTTTACGATATACTAGGTCTAATCCAAACACGACTAGAATCAGCGGCAACGGCTCTTGCCCGGTCATAAAACTCAGCAACTGGTACTCTAAACCCTTTTCTCTCTACGAAGACCAAGGTAGGTAATTTTGGTAGCAGTTTTATTGCACAATTATTCGGGGCTTGAATGAACTCAATACCAAGTCCGCAATCAAGAACTGACTAGAAAAGCTGTTTGCAGACTTACCTAACTCACGGTGCTCCTAACGCATACACAACAACTTGAGGTAGTCTAGGTAGTCTTTGCTGTATATATATCTCATTAGCATGCTAGCGATGAGGCGCATAGACGACGCGGACAGGTTTAGGTCATCTCTTGTTACTTTACCTAGAATATACAGAGACGGAGAAGCTTAGGAGACTGTATGGACTATGGAAAGATGACACAGCAAATGAAAACGAACTTGGCTGAAGGTTGTATAAGAAAACGCTAATTTTATGATGAGAAATTAATAATGCCATTGGGGAAGAGGTTTTTAATATATTGAGGCGGAGTTGAATGTCAATTTAACAGCCAATATGATAGCCCGTACCATCTGATGCCATGTAGCAAGCCGGCGGCTACCAACTGAAAGTCTCGAAAGCAAAAGTCCATCAGGTTGCCGCAATCGTGTCGTCGCCATTTGTCAGCATCAGACGTTGTGGTATAACATTTCTAGGGTCGCATTCTCTGATATACTAAGGACAGCACTTAACTTTTAAGTAAGCATTTACCAGCATACTATGTAGATCCCAGGTAAACCTCATTCGATTTAGTCCTATGGAGAGTGCGCTACCATAGCAAACCTCTTGCTACGCCTCTAATAAACCGATCCATTAGATAATTCGTCCGTAAAACGCCCATACGACCTTGCCACGAGTTGTACATCACGCCATTCCCAATCAGCCCACCCATTAACCCAATAACATGACTTGAGCAGATTCAGCTATCATACATCGATTACCCTTGAGTCGACGCTACCACCAGTTATTACAATTCGGCGTGAACATCGTCAGTGGCATTCATTGCCTTCATACAGAGATCCGATTTTAATTCATGACAGAAGCACCTAGAGGAAAGCCTCAAGAGCTCCCAAAAATGAGGTCGTCATTATTGGTGAACATATCTACACCATCATAAGAGTCGTCAAATTTCGTTTCGGAGCCGAACATGAGCATCTGTGAGTCGTATTCCAGTATGAGGCCATTCTCATTGGAACCCATCGAGAGCAAGCTAGGCATTGCAGATGCGTCGGCACCTGCTGAGATCATAAGATCAAGCCCGCTCGAGTTCGACTCCGTGTCAAAATAATGGTTAGCGGGCGGTGATGAAACATGCGAAAGCTCTGGTGTATCATTTACCGTGCTAGTAACACTTCTAGCTGGTGAGCCGGGATGGGATGGTAGCGTCTCTGCTATTGATTCAGAGTGAGGCGTAGCTTGTGGCGATTGGGAGGCGGACGAATGGGCGCTCACCGTTGAAGGGGAATGGCCCCTCGGGGCGTCATCCACGGCGAGCGTAGGCATCGGAGCCGAAGAAGACCCTAGAGCCTGTAGGTTGCTCGGGTTCATGGTTGTCCCGCCGAGCGACACATCCATGAACTCGTCCATCATGTCGAAATCGTTGTGGTCTTCGGGGGATGTGGCCGCCGAAGCGTCGGAACAAGTGCCTTGTGACGACACTGACGAGATCGACTTGTTCTTTCGGCGAGTCCGAGTTGCCTTCTCTCTGCGCTCCTCGTTGTCGGGTCGCGGCTTACGGGGACGCCCGCGTTTCGCGTTCTTTGGAGCAGACCCTTCGAAAGCGCCAATACACATCCCCCTTTGCCTGTGTCTTGTCAAGGCGTCATGTCGAGCGAAACTATTACCACACGCACATGGGTAAGGCTTAATACCAGTATGTATCTTGGCGTGACGCTTAAGGTCATGCTGCCGGACGAAGCATTTCTGGCACGCAGGACATTGGTATTGCCTATCGTTGAGGTGTGTCTGCACGTGTGATTTGATGTTCTCCTTGCGGCCGAACTTTTTATTGCAACCTTCAAAAGTACAGATCCACTTGTTATCTTTTGGATCTGGGCCCTCGATGTATTGTTGAATGTCATCAATCGTAATGCCCGTGGTTGTCTTGGTACTTTCAATGTCTATACTGGCTATGCTTGCAGCGCTGGCTAGGCTGGCGACAGATTCTGTCCGCCGATGCTGAGACGCCCTGCTCAAAGGCTTCTGAATTGAACACGGTACAGTATTGTCATGAAGTATATCTGTCGATACTGCCTGTGCACCGAGCTGGGATTTGTTGAAGTCAAACCCTTCAAACTCACCCATATTGGGGGTGGCGGGGGACATGTGATGAGAGAATTCAGAAGAGGCGCTCAATGGATATGATGGGCCATGAAATCCATCACCAGTAGTGTCTATACCAAGGTAGTCTGGTGTAGGCGTTGAAGTCGGGTTTATGGCCTCAACCGCAGGCATGGTGTTAGCACGCCGCACTTCAGGCATTATGGTAAGAGCCTCAGTTGCTTGTCTCATTTCATCGAATACCGTTTGGGATCGTCGGTTCACCCGTTGTCTGGGTGGTTTCACAGTCTCCTCATTGGATTCATCATAACCTTCGGTGAATCGTTGTGGGGGCTGAACGTGCTTGAAGGACCCGCCCTGAGGCGTGTCCATTGGGGTAGGTGGTAAACAATCTAGATGATGGATTAGTTGGCATATTAACTACAATGAACGGGGAGGGATCCTACCTATCTCATTATGTGTAGGAGGCGTGAGGGGGCCGTGTAACGGCTCATGGCTCATATGTTCAAATTTATTCACCCTGTCCATGATTCCATTGCTAATTCTCCGTGAGCTCGTTCTCGAGTGACAACTCTCACTCTCGGACATCCAGCCAGAGGTGCCGATTGGGTTGTCTGAAAAGTCCATTATTGTAGGTGTAGACATAGTACTCGGTATGAATGCCTCGAAATCGGAGGTAGGATAGCCTTCCTGGCTCTTCTTTATCGAGACGTTCATGGCCCCGTTGTACATGGCAAATGACATGGGCATGTCATTGAAGGCTACTACGCCATCACACCACTGCTGGTCAAAGGATTGGGTTAGTGGCGTCGCGCTGGGCGACGCCAGATAGTTCTGGTCGATTGCTAAGTTCGCGTACGCTTGCTGGGGGCCCGGGCGTGCTATGCATTGCTGCTGCGCTTCTCGCACCACATGCTGTGGTGTGGTTGCTAGTCCTGTGCTGTTAGTATTACTTACCATGGCGTATTCCTGCCGCCTCTGGGAGAGAATCTGGCGCCGGGTATCAAGGCTCATGCCTCGTCGATGGGATACCCGCGATTGCTGCTGCTGCTGCTGTTGTTGTTGTTGCTGTTGTTGTTGAGGCCGTGGGTGCAGCGGGCTGGGTTGGATGTTGGGCATGCTTGGGGCGATCTTCGGTTTACCGTATGCTGTCGGTGTCGAGTTCTGTCGCCTATGTTGTCGAGCGCGGGCGTGAAGACCACTCGTAGGTGGATTGGACAGCATTGTGATGAGAGGGGAGTCCGGATGAATCTGCTGTTGTCGATAGAGATTAGTTGTCAAGATGGAGGGCCTATCAATTGGGTCCGAAACTGCGCAAATCTGTTAGTTATCGGTTCTCGATTGTGCTGTATGACGACAGTCGATAGCGGCGGCAAGAGTGGTGATGTTGAGTGCAGAATTGTCGATTCAACTCACCTCGCGCAGCGCGCAAGCCAGGCTAGCCGGGCAACGGAGTTCTTAGACTGTCCTCAGCAAGCAACGCGGAACTTAGCAAGCGACCTAGATGTGTGTAAGTAGTGCCTGTAGCAGGTGAGTGTCAAGCAAATGCGCAGTTATTGTAAGACGAGAGGAAACCAGTTGTTACGAGTTCAACCACTGATACGAGAATTGGATATGGTGTTTGGAGGTGGTGTGTATGGAGTTGGGATGGAAGGGAGTAAGTAAAGTTTGGCTTGAGACTGTGGGGTTTTGCAAGCAGGTTCCCGACGGCTCCAGGGCTGCTGGGTCGTCCGATGCAGACGGGCCTTATGGGTGAAGGCAGGCGCATTTCAGCAGCCGTCTGTTGACAGACGCTTCTGCACCCCGTTGCCACGGCGACACGGGCCCCACTACGCATCACCAGCCTTGCCAACGCCTCGGTTGCTGCACACTGCCCGATCGGGCCTAGCATAGCCGCCACCGACGATTGTACATGACGCTAGAGGTTCTTCCAAAGCTGTTTCTGTTCTAGCCTGGCTTGGCAGACATGTTCCCCATCTTTCGAGATTCCAGACATTGTCTCTTGCCATCAATCAACAAGCAGCATCACAATGGCTTGCATTACCGATGAAGCGTGCGCAACGGGTAGTATCACTTGGGGCTTATTCCATCCCGTCTCCTCCCTGCCTGCTGTGCATCAGCAGCTGCATCAAGGTTAGGTAACTACAGTATGGTGCAGCATATTTATTAATACACTACCTATCTTCTGACTACGGTACCTAACGTACACGCAGTAGCGAGATTATTACCTGCCTACCGGGCACCTACCTACTTACTATACTAATACTCTACTGTATATGCTAGGTAGCCTAGATCTCTGCTTTGGCTACCTTAGGTACCTATCTACTACGGATTATACTATAGTTCGATTAGCCAGTCCTCAGTATATCATCATCCCCATCCCCTGCCCATGGAGCCCAAGCGCATTATTGATCTTCACCTTGAACCAAATCCAGCTGTCCCAGGTTTCGCCTCATCTCCGATGCTCAACCTGTCGGCGTCCTGTCAGCGCTAACGGCACATACTGCACAGTGCTTCATAACATAACATAAGTATACATATCTGCCTTTTCAGCTGACTCCAGCCCTTGCGTCTGCACTCGGTACGGGATTGCCGGCTCTGGTCGTATACTAACCTAGGAAATGAAGCTTCTTTTCTTCTTTTGGCTCATCCACCAAAGAATATCAGACATTGACCCAACACAATCTCCACCGGCATCGGGTCTACGTAATAAGATCTGCTTTTTCAAGTCCGAGAGTCGCTGCTGCGTTGCTGTCTCGTTTTCACTTCTGTTTCAAAAGTAACAGTAT
Source organism: Xylaria telfairii (assembly GCA_022495065.1). Classification (NCBI taxonomy): domain Eukaryota; kingdom Fungi; phylum Ascomycota; class Sordariomycetes; order Xylariales; family Xylariaceae; genus Xylaria; species Xylaria telfairii. The sequence continues at coordinate 6,127 of MU383953.1, read as the reverse complement.
TAGTTTTGAGCCAATCAAGTGAGGGCAAAGATACGCCGCCAAGCCCAAGAAGGAGAAGTGGACTCACCAGCTCCTCATCTGCTAAGCGGCCAAGTGCTTCAGCGACCGTCCCCTCCTCATCCTCACGTTAGTATTTTGTAAAGCATGCACAGTACCTGGGCCGTCTTCTTGAGATACAGTAGTAGCCCATATATCTTGCTATTGCACTCCCGTGAATTCCGTGTGGTCAATCATGGAGGCAGAACAGCCATGGCATGCGGCTTTTCCGCCTCCCAAAACAACTGAGCCAGCGTCGCTCACACGAGACGAAGTCCTAGATAAGCTGCGAGCAGGAGGGGCTGGTCGTGACTTCGTACTCGTCGACGTTCGCCGCAATGATTATGAGGTGCGCCCAACGTTCGCGGCGTCCGATGAGCTTGTCCCCCACTTACGCCGTCGTATTAGGGCGGCACAGTTCGCGGTGCAATTAACCTCCCTGCGCAAACCTTGTATCCAACCATCCCTGCGCTCTACCAGCTCTTCAAAAATGCCGGCATTCGCCATGTCATCTGGTATTGTGGTTAGTCGCCGTCCGTGTAAACGCGTTGTGCCATGAACTGAGCTTTTGGACTTAGGCTCGTCCGGTGGTCGTGGGACTCGTACCGCAGGTTGGTTCAATGACCACATCCAAGAGCAAGGAGACGAGCAGATGCAAAGTGTGATTCTTGCTGGTGGTATCAAAGGCTGGGCTACGGCTGGTGGGGATTTCGTCAAGTTCATGGATGGTTACGTCCCGGGGCACTGGACCCAATTTCATTCGTGAGACAACGAAAAACTCGATCGGCATTGTCAAGCTGAGGCTTTCAGCTATCGAATAAAAAGCATCCTATGGCTCACAAAGAAGTAGTCACACCTATTGTCGCCAACAAGCTATTGTTCGATAACAAGCCAATGGTATCTATGCACCAAGCGAACAATGGCTTTAAAGATGTAGCCAATGTGCATAAAAGCGGCAATCAGACGCTTCAGGTAGAAGGAACAACTCTTTAGTGATTCAACTCAAGGTGATAAGCAAGGAAAACCGCCGACGAATTAATTCCGAATTTTGAAGAACTGTAAAATATTGATAAACATGGAGTATATCAACCCACAATTCCTCGGCCACCCGGGTACTGCAGAGTCCTTCCCAGAGTATCCCGCAGAGTATCCTACAGAGTATCCTACAGAGAATCCTGCAGAGTATCCTCCATACGAGGATTACCCCCCCTCCCCGTACTCCATTGCGCCATTGATGCAGCCTGGGTTTAATTTCAACTCTTTCGATCCTTGCACACCTAGGCCAGTAGCCACGAATTACATACAAATGTTCCCCGCCCCTGAGCCGTTCATTCCTTATCCCATCTTTACGGCTCCGCCATTTCCGGTTTACGGGCCGGTACAAACATCGGCGCCAACGCAGGCCAATCAACCTTCTCCTAGGGTCCAGGCACGAAAAGTGCGTCTAGGTAAGAAACGTCAACAAGCTCAGAAGCCTATTCGCCCAGGTGAGGAGCTAAGCAAGGTATTAAGTCAATTAGCGCTCGAATCGCCAAACATTCCCGTATTTGATATCGGTGCATACGTTCTTCGAGGTCCTGAGAAGCGCATTCAGAATACCCGCACCGGTTCTAAAATTCTCAGGCCGCTTAATGCTTTTTTGCTTTACCGTAAAGCCTACAGCGATCATATCAAGGCCGTGTTGGGTACGAATAAGAACGGCGTCGTCTCCAGTGTAGCGGGGAGAAGTTGGAACGCTGAGCCTCAAATAATTAGAGATAAATATTTCTTTTACGCCCGCACAGAGAAACAACAACACTTGGCATATTTCCCCAACTATAAACACCCCCTCTCTGGTAGATGCAAGACGCGGGAAAAGCCCTCTTCGGCAACGACTGATACGGATGAAGACAAAGAGATCATCCTCGATGAGATCCGAGTAGCCACCTAATAGTCATCTATTATTTCTCGTATAAGCCATAGGTAATGCATAGTCCCTAGACTCGGTTCCTATCTTCGGGGGGGTAGGTAGGCCGGGACCATCAGATCGGGGGTTACAAAAAGATGCTAGAGAAAAATCTAACAAAATAGTGTTTCTTAATAAGATATAATTTGCTTGACAAGAAATATCACCGAAATTCCAGTGTAGTAATATCAAGTTAATATGTCGTCTTAGCTATATTTGTTCTTTACAAAATATACGTATAATGTCAGTTACTTTTCCCTTCATAGCTAAGTATTACTGCTTTCTTGTCGCGAAGATACCACAATTCTGCCATTATTAGAACCAAATGTTATCAACTAATTGAAGTATATTTGTAATTCATCCAACGGCAGGATAATGTCGAAGATTAATATTTGGAGAGAATTATAGTCCGGGCTAACACTCGGTAGTTCGTGTTAAAAGGAAGGAAAGTGTTGTTTTTCTCTGTGATCATCGCCGTACTCCATAAAACATAAGATGAGCCTGGCTATTGAGGGGAATAAGATTTTGAATCCCTCTTAGGTAAGGTCACCCTCATTACAAACTATGGTGTATTAAAGGGGGCAATCCTCATTAACTCTTATAGAAAAGCAAGCTAAACGTAACACCGACACGCCGCCCATCCCACCAAGTAATACTTACACTCTTGTAGCCATGCCTCGGATACTGACTCATTTCTCCATTCCATCTCCTCTCCCCCAAATCGGCGCATGAAAATAGTCATGATGAAACCACATCAAAAAGACGGCGATTCTAACAGTATAGATAACCCACAATGGCGCATTGCCCCTCTCATCGCCTCTCCCACTTGGTTTGGCTATCTTCTCCATGATCGACATAACCGGATTCCAGAATGATTGAAAAAGCTTAGCCCCTAATATACCCCAACGCGTAGTAGGCGGGTGATATACCGGGAGTCGTGCAAGGAACTGCTGGTAGTTAGCAGGCATGTGGGCTTCCCGTGCCCCATTTCGTATCAGGCCCTGCGATAGTATTCAGCAACTGTGATGATCGAGTGGGCTTAAACATGTAGATAGAATTGATCACGAGCATACCATATATCTAGTGCTTGGTCTAGCCTCTCTTTTCATGACCGTCACAAGCGTCCTCATGGCAATAGTGGCCCCCGTATCTTTAGCTCCGGTCGAGCCGTCCGGTGGCAACGGCTCGGCCCTGATTTCCACTTCAGCATAGGCAATCCCGCCGCCCTCGGAAGCCAGCACTTTGGCGTACATATCTGGCGTGAGCTCGTACGCAGTGCCGACCACTTGCATGGCCTTCTCATGCGTAGTCCCGGCGGGCGATATGCTCCCAAAGGATGGATCCGAGTAGGGAAAGCCGGCACTATCCATTGCCAAGACCCAGCCCGGAACCGTTACCGTCAATGCAGACAGCGGCACGATGCCGCGGTCATGGATAAACTTTTCTTTATATACATTCGAGCCGTACGCCAGGTACCACACATTGGACTCGGGTGGTGGAAGTGCCGAGAAAACCAACATGCTGTGGGGGTGGATAATCGAGCAATTAGTGAGTTATAATGCAAAGGCAGTGGACTCAGGAGGAGAGGAGACGTTAAACTTCATTAAATTCAATCATAGGTCGATATTAATTGTCGTAGTGATTTGCACGAGATATACGGCCCGGTGCATGGGCACGTCGAGATGCAACCCATCGGGAAGCGGTGGATCGTGCAGGGGCCGGCCCAATGCTTATCCCTAGGTATACTCCGTACACATACTTACCTCTACCCCTTACAATCCCGGCTGATCCTGGGCAATCTGAACCCTTTAAGCACAATTATTACTTAGGCTGCAAGAGTGACTTTAATAATGTTATTAAAGAATATCTAACACAACATCGCATATACTCGGTGTGTGTTCTAAGCTTTCAGTTTCGAGCTAAAAATGAGGTTTCTGCACGCTTATAACGGGCTCTTCGCTAGCCGGCAATCGAAGTGGCGGTCAAAGCCTCGGTAGCCGAAGCTCGGTGCACGAATATATCCATCGATCATCTTCCTACACACACATTTTCTAACTTGCCCTACAGTAAATTTCAGCATCGGCAGCACAGAGTCTCGTGCAATGCCAATTAGCCTTTATCTCTTGCATAATCAACCAGGACCATGATAACATAACATTCAAGGGTGAATATGCAATGTAGATAGTTTAGGTATTCGCGAAGCAGATGTCGCAAATACTTCTTATTGATAGTAGATGGCCATACTATCATCAGCTAGCTTTGGGATTGTATCCTACTTACGTCCCTACCTGCGTTCTAGATACCGACTAGTACACACCCAATAATATCCCCAATCGGATAGCAACGTTATCAACTGCCTCAAATGTTGAGAATTAGTTTCCTCAATGATCTCTACTTACCTGAACACAGATACCTAGATCCACTTATGGTTAGATCTAAGATGGCTAACCTAGGTAGTTAGGGCTGAGGGCGGTTATAGCTACACTAAGTTCGAAACGAAGTGTCGCGCCCCACCCAAAATTTACATACAACACACACACAAACTTCGGGAACACACCGACACATACCTTCTTCAACTATAATATTACGTAAAACAGCTTTTAAACCTGTTAAAAATCGCGTTTTTTTATTGTAAACGCTTTATTTAATTAATCTAGTGCTTCTACCACTTAAACTGTATTTTTAGTATAAAAATCGCGTAGTTAACACGTAAACAGTATTTTTTTATATAAAATTACGTTTTTTAATCTTAATTGCTGTTTTTAATCCTAATTACTATTTTAATCCTAATCGTATTTTTTATATAAAATTGCTTTATTTATATAGAATTATGTTTTTTAATATTAATTATTATTTTTAATCTTAATTGTTTTATTTATATAAAATTACATTTTTTAATTTTAATTGTTGTTTTTAATCCTAATTGTTGTTTTTAATCCTAATCGTTGTTTTTAATCCTAATTGTTGTTTTTAATCTTAATTACGTTTTTTAATCTTAATTGCTTTATTTAACTAAAACTATACATCAGCTAATTTTACTGCTTTTTGCTTTAAAACGCGATTTTTATAATAAAAACACACCATGTATTTAAATTAATTAATTTGCTGTTTTTTTTGCCTTCGGTGCCCTCGAAATAAACCTTTTAATTAATCCACTACTTTTTTATTTTCGAGATAAATACTAGTAATAGATTATTAAAGCTTTAGCGAGCTAATATATTAATTATAATTATTAAAAAAGATTAAACTACTGCTAAGATTTTTATTTAGCTTAGTTATAGCTTTTAAACTATATAACAAGTAAAACTTTAATACTAAATAAAAAGTTCTGCTAATTAGTTTAAAAAGTTTTAAAAATCTTAAAACACGTTAAGGTTATATTTATTTATTATAAATTAACTACTTAAAAAGCTTAAAATACGCCTTAATCTTTACCTTAATAAAATATAATAGTTTTTAGCTATGTATTATAATATATATATATTTATTAGTATTATTTTTAAATATTTAAAAAAAAACAACTAGTTATATAAAAAATTAAAAATTAAACCAGCGTAACAAAACTTAACCAGGCGATTTTTTTACTTATACTAAATCTTAATATTTATAATAAATATATTTATTTTTATTAATAAATTTAATATTAATAAACAAAATATAAATTACTGCTATAACTAAGCTTTTAAAAGTTATATTTTTTTTATTATAAAATTATTAAAATAAAGCAATTAGTTTAATATATTACTAGCTATTATAATAAATAATATTTTTAATAAAGCAACTTTTATATATTAAAAATTTATAAATATAAAAAACTTTAAAATCTAGTTTTATAAAAAAGTACTATTATTAATAAACTTATTTTTAAGGCTTAAATTAATATTAATAATAAATAACACTAGTTTTTATTACTTTAAAAATATATATTAAAAAATTATAAGTTGTAAAATTTAATTATAATATTTATTATTTTTTTTGCTAAATTTTAACCTTATTAAGTTTTTTTTTTAATATATTAAAAGCTTATATTTAAAAGTATATTAAATAAAAAAATAATAATTTTATTAATAATAATAATTTTAGCTGTTTTTTTTACATTTATATAAAAAAAATTAATAATAAAACTAATAAAATACACAGTTATTT